>JAHZMV010001263.1:0-20286 GCA_027743765.1 Coecobrya sp. COE2 | reverse complement strand
CAAAACGCTACGCAAGCAGCGTCATAAATTCGGTCTGTAAAGTCCGCCAGTTTTGCACAAAAATGGTCAGTCGCAATGCTAAAAATAATCATCAGCATACGGAAGTTCAATCAAGTCATCATCTCATAAATAGTACATTGTCTTAATTTTATTCCTTTTTTACTATTACACCATCTGTCCACATACGCATATTATAGTTTGTGTGTAGAGGAAGCTGTCGTGTCTGCCCTTGGCGGTGATCAAATGAGATTTTTGGGACACCCTGTGAGAGCCAAGCTCTCTCATGCAATCAATCGTTGGTCATCATTTCTTCTAATGCCAGAGAATGAAACGGCTACAAAGGGGACAAACAAGTTCTGATAAAACTGCACAGAGTATTTCTTGCAGTAGCAATAGAGTATATAATATGAATCTCTTTGAATATTTTCTCTATTAATTAGAATAGGAAATGGAAAGGATCTTTTAAAGGTTCAACCGTTAACCAGCTTAATTAATTGCTTACTGCAGAGACAGTAGCTTAAAACAAAGTCTTCATGGCAAGCCAAATTCACGTGTTCACTGCAAAAGTACAGATTCAAAATATTTATGATTTGTTAGTCTGAAATATGCTCATAGTCCAATGATTAAAAACAATGTATTTTGTATACAAATGCTAAACCAAACGGACACGGTGATTTCATACCTTCGCTTGATTTCATTCAGCATATACGAATAAAACGAGATCAGGTTGTAACACTGCTTTATCTTCACTCTTACATACAGGTTTCGTTGGATAAGAAAAGGTTGATGAATTTGAATCTAAATACAAGTGAAAAAAAAATAACATAGTCATGTCACGTTACGAACTTAACGTCTGTGTACTGAGTACTGTACAAAACGTCAGATCAACAAGTTGGAGATAGGTAGGTACATACATATTATTATATACTATTCAGTTTACATAGTTGTTTCAGATCATGCAATGTATGTTGGTCAGATGTAAAATAGAATACATCTTCTTTGCCTATAATTTGGTTCTCATTGTTGTGTTGTTCAGGTGTTGTAGATTATGGTAATGTATTTTCTTGAGAGAAGGGGCAGCAGCAGAGATGCATTTTAAGGAGAGAGCTTTTGAGTACTCATATTATGTGTAGATGTAGGTACCTATGTACCTTTGAGAGCTGGAATTTCAGTAAACGGACGAATGACGAATCTCATAAAATTAGGGAGTCCTGAGAGATCTTGGTTGGTAATAGTTTTGGGATTCTCTTTATATCTGCCTTTTCAAGTCCGGGCTTATTCTCCAACTGTTTATCCCTACGCTCACTCTTTATAATGAGAATACCTAGAGACACATCATGCTAGGCTGGTGAGGTGCAACAGGTAGAGAATAAAAATGGTTCAACGGCAAAGACAAAGAAACTTGGTGTAAAGTTACTTTCTTTTTCAAACTGCTTCTTGTGAACCTGACTATTATTACTTACCTGCATGCAACATGCATTGCTTCTGTCTCTAATTGAAATATAGTTTACTTTGAATTTGTCATTTAAGGATGTTCCTACTTGGTTTATAAGAGAATGGAACAACAATACAAAGTTATAGATAACTATATTATATCTTTAGCAGTACAGTAAAGTAGTGTTGATGCTGTAAATAGTAAATAAATAATATTTACAAACATACTTAAAGTGCATTTAAAGCACAATTTTTATGATATTATGACCAATGATTACAATAATATGAGCAAGTAGTAGTGTTTAAGCTTATTCNAAGAGAATGGAACAACAATACAAAGTTATAGATAACTATATTATATCTTTAGCAGTAGAGTAAAGTAGTGTTGATGCTGTAAGTAGTAAATAAATAATATTTACAAACATACTTAAAGTGCATTTAAAGCACAATTTTTATGATATTATGACCAATGATTACAATAATATGAGCAAGTAGTAGTGTTTAAGCTTATTCACATGTTTGCACTGACACAGCGTAAACATATTCCATATCGAAGCAAAATGGGGATTTAATGAATAATGAATTTGAGATTATTCGCAAGCAAATTATTTTAATGGGTGGATTTGTTTTGTCCGGGAGCTTATTCCTTTTCAAAATACATACATAAATGCACAATGACGTATTTCGTCAGTCATAAGTTAATTATTGCCTTTTAATAGCCTATTACGGATTATATAGGCTATTTGTCTTGTCTTTTAATGCTGTTAGATAACGAAAAAGGAAGGAGATAAAGTAACCAGAAACATGGCTGACCGATTTTGCTTTTCCCCAGTTTCCAAAATTCAATCATTGTTAGTCACTCATAGGGAAAAAGTGTGATTACCGGAAAATATGTACTTCACAGTGGTGAATTGTATAATGCGTAGGGTACTTAGCATTCATAGTCATAAGGTGCAAGGGCGAATATATTATTTATCCTGGCAAAATCCACACCAAAATAAAAATGTTTACAAACTTTGGCCATTTCTTTTAAGTTCTTGAACCAGTTCAATCGTCATATAATCCCATTGTCAGCAGAAGGTGAATTACATTGTAAGTAGCGTAACACCACAGTATACCATAACCACTGCATATTATGTCATTTAACATGCAACAATTCCGTTGTTGTGTTTAGTTTAGTGTGAACGAATGCATGTTTGGAGCTTCTCCGTAGGTCTTTCAAGGAAGAGAGGTAGATCAAGTCATTGTAAAATATAGCTGGAATTGGAAAGGTATACGGTACAGTATTCAATACTGTTCACCTAAAGTGCACTAATGTTTTATATCCTTGCCTGGTGCAACAATCTAACTATCGTATCTATACCTTATAAAGCGCTGCGTTGATTGAACCATCACCTATCCATCCCAAAAATATTACTGTAGTGTTGTTTTTAACACACAGAGTATTGTTGTCCTTTAAAAAATAATTATTTCGAGGGTTTGACTAATTTTGACTAAAATCATTTTATTGTCTCTGTCAACGACCTGACTGACGTACTAGATGGAAGTAATCTGGAACTTACTTTTTATAGACAGACCGACAAACAACAAGAAATACAATAGACAATGCTGTAGGCGACGTAAGTAACAAAATACTACGAGTCAGCATATTCATGGCATTGTCATTCCCTCCAATCTTTGTTACTTATATTAAATCTCTTTTCAAGGTTGAGAATAGTATTAACGATAAAACAATGCAGCAATACACTTTACGCTACAGTTACAGACGAAAAATCACGTATACATACCACATGCATTACGAACGCCACATGCATACATGCATAATATTATTTGTATGCTACATTTGTAGTAACGGTATTTAATGCATTTATACAAATCTTGTAACTGCACGGTGAACATATAAATTGTGGCGACCAGTATTGTTAGGTGTCAAGTTAACTATAAAATGTTTATAAGAGCATATCGTATTATTTCATTGAGAAAACAACACTTTTCATGCAAAAGACAAGCTATTAAAGATTTGGGTCCAGCGCTTTCTGATTTTAGAAGCAAAAAAACATGACTGGATTTCAAAAAATTATGAAGCCCAAAATTATTACATTATCGAAAGGTGTCGTTGTTGACAAACGGCATCATCGTCGTTTTATATATTTTGTGTTGGTGGGTTATTGAATTTAGTTGGCTAATCGTCAAATTCGAGTATAGCATTTTGTTTCTGTACAAAGCCACTAGTTCGTGGCAAAATTTCCCCATTGCGTAGTCGCTAGTATACAGCACGCTGCAGCAGTATACCGAAAACAACTGCATGCGGCTTGGTTTTTTGCAGATTAATTGTTTTTTTCTGTACGCAGTATTTCTGCGCGAGAAGAGAAGTGAACTTTGATGAACATGTTTTCATTGAGCGTACATTACCCTTCCTGCGTCTTGAAAGTTTCCCCAGGTTTTTTTTAATTTCAAAGATCAATTTCGAAAATACATAGGATAAAAGAAACGGGCAATTAAGAATGAAATGGTCCGTATACATTTCTTCATGACTTCATGACTTTTATCTGGTGAGTATCTTGTATAGGTATTTTTAATAATTCTGATTGTAAATCAGCAATTTTACACTGTTTAAGGGAAACCCTATAAGTCACAAAGTTTAATATTAGTAACTCCCCCTTTGTCCAGAAGAGAAAAGTAGGGAACATTCTACACGCTTAGGTGCTATATGCTGTATTTTTAATTTACCAAGGGCAATCTGTTTCCGTCAATTAAAAAGATTTGAATGTCTTCTATCAAAATTCCACGTTTTTCGATATTGTACCCAATGGACTCCTGCATAACCCTTTGACGGAGAAGTACCTTCTTCTTGTGTACTACATACATGTTTTGATAATCATGGCTCATATGAATAACTGCATAAAATATTATTTAAGTAAAATAAGATTTCTTAATTATATCACTACAGATGTGGCGGACCACACGGCGCCTTCTCCGATTAATAGGACGGGAAATGATGCCAAAAAGTAAAGGCTACGTACTTGCATACATTAGAGATGGCATACACTTTTACACATTTAGCACACGTAGATCCACTTTAAACTAATGCAATGATAGAGTTTTACTATGTTTAAATAAGCGATGCCTTCGACATGGCTATCGCTAAACCGCGATAAGCATATTATGCTACGTCGTGGCTAAATGGATACATCATGTCATTATCAACATCACTATCATCAGTATAATCATCGGTATCTTCATAATAATATTATTATTATATCATTTGAATTGGATAGGAAACAGAGCTCCGCATGATGAGTGTCATGTAGCCTCACCAAAGGCATTGGAGATTATGGTGCTGGTTGACGATGATCCTCTTGGTTTTGAATTCACAATTCGATAAATGCTGGCTATATGAAGATAGATAAACGATGAGTGAGTGAGAGAGGAAGATGAGCCACCGAAGTATTGCTGCCACAGCAGTTACTATATTGCATTGCGTTGATTATGCCATGCCTACATGATGATGACTGTTGCTGGTTATATTATTGTACCACAGTAATTTTTAAAGCGAGCTGTTGATATTACTATTACATAGACGAGCTGGTTTTCATTTTGCCTTCATCATCAACAATCCATGGATGATCACATGGCTAAATTTGGAATCACCCTTAGTAAACCATTTTATGCGTATAGGCTTCTTTGCTTTGGTTTGCCCATGTCATCATCATCATCATCATGAGAATGAAGACGACGACAGAGGATGATCATGATGATGATTATAGTGTCTGCCATATCCTATCTTCTTGGGCTTCTATTTAAAACCACACACAATTTTTGCCTTTAAGCTTCTATGCAAACTTCTTGCATTCACGTACATTTTACGGACACTCGTGCAGATTTTATTTTTTATAATGTTTAAAGTTCACACGAATAATATTAAACATTGGCATAATCAATGGAGTAAGCCAATAATGCATCCGTGTGTCTACCAATGTGTATTTACACCTACTCAAGATAAATTAAGATAGTAGGAAACGACTATGACTTGACTTACTAGCAGAAATATACTTGCTACAACTACGGAAATAACCAAAAAAAAGTCAATCAGCTAAATTTCTTGCTTCATATTTTACAGCTGGAAATATTAAAGGTGGACTATAATGAATACGAATCAACCAATATATCACATCACCTAACGGTTTTTATTTTTCAGAGTGTATGTATAGTAATATTTTCCTAACATCATTTTTAATGATATAAAGAAGCACAGGGATTACACACACATCTTTTCTTCACGGTGATGGTAGTAGTAGTTGTGGTTGTTAGTGATTGCCGACTAGTATCCAAAGGCGAACACACTGAATTGCAATGTGTCATGTCCTTTGAAGAATTATAATGCGCATTACATTCACGATGAGACTATGAGACTATAAGGCATTCAAAAAATCAGACAAGATGCACGGTGCCGCTGATAATGCATATTCTTTCTTGAACATAAATCACCAAATATTATTTTCATCTTTCTTCTCTTCGAACTCAATTCGTTGATGTCTGAAGGAGGGAGTCATTGCAAAATTAATTCTGTTGATAACATTCTCAACTTCACGTAATCATCTTTTTATCATAACAAATGGTCATTATTATCATCATCTTTATCTTTCCCCTTAAATGCCAAATAATATTCATGCCCTTTTACCATTATCATTACTTTTATTATTATTTTCATTACAAGTACGGTTAACCATACTTCGACTCAATTACACTTACAAGCCGAACGTCTGACAAATGAGTGAGAATTAAGACATAATCTCAAGAAACAGCAATTACAAATATTTTAAGAAGTCTCTACTCTACAATGCATTGGCCGCTTGGCGCTGTCGCTTAATATATAATACTATTGTTAGGATTTCAGCCTATGAAGATATTTAAAAATAATTTGTGCATATATTAAATGAAGCGTAGGAAAAGACGGATCAAAAATGAGGTGAAAAGTAAGTACGCTTATGAATTATGCGTAAATATATACATACATGTATATTGTAGATATAACATGTACAAAATGAAAGCACAACGTACAACAGTTATTTACGCTCTAGCCATGTGTTTATGCAAGATGCATCTTTCTTTACAAAGTTTGCAAAATCTTTAATGGAGCTATTCTTCAGATTTTTGTCACAAGCGACAACAATTGGAATTATTAGCTGAACGTTACCGCTATCTCCACTCACTCTGGTGCCACGTTTACTACGCAGAAAGGGAAGTCATGTTTCGTTTCGTTTTGTCCTGCGTACATATCTAGTCATAGTCAAATTTATGTCAAGTTGTTTAGTAATATTAATATTATGCAAAACAGCAGCAAGCAAGTTATTAAAAGCAACGTCAAAACATTGACGTCCCAATAATCATGTTCACACTATTAGGTATATACATTGTACTATTGTTTGATGCAATGCATATGATAAATTTCAATAGCCATCAGTGTAGCCACTCAGCATCAAAATTCAATAAAACGATATATTCATGTTACTACGTATCTTGTATTTTAGTTGACGCCCACGATATTTAATATGTATTCCTTAAAATATAATGATGATGTTTATGAATCTACACAGTAGTACAAGAACGGTTGTAATTTTTAATCATAAGGTCATGCTATTTTAAGATTTTAATGCTAACGGAGCATGTTTGCACATCCTTTTCTTCTATATCCAAGAGTATCCACACCCAGCGTAGTAGTAGCCCAGTGGTTCCTGGAAATCTCTTTTGGATGGGATGTGTGGTTTGGGAACAGAGTGTGTAAAAATTCATTCATATATTTCTCCTGACTGAAAGCTAGTCAGATTATTTTCATCTTGAAGGGGGAGGCGTTAACAGAAGATCTTGTATTCTATTCCATGTCCTTTAATTGTATAGATGTAGTTTTTTAAGCCTAATGACTTCCCTATTACTTCCGTTTCGTTCCTTCTCAAAATGGCTGAATATAAGACACTTCATCATGCCATGTATATAAACTCGCAAAAAACACAAGTTCAATTTCCAACATCACCATTCAATATGATTATTGCTGTGTTACAACAGACATCGACGATTCCGGTTCAGGAGAGTGAAATGCAAAGTTCTCTGCTGACGACTCCTCTTATGTTTACTCACTTGTTAGTTCAAATGCTTTTTCCGTTTCCCTGCTCTACTCTATATAATTAAATGGGATTAACGATGGATAAATGTGCTGCTTGCAACTTACAAATAAAATATATAAGTAAAAATATATGTATGCTCTCATATTGTTAACATTTCATTTAAAGGTGGCTTGAAACCTTAACCGTACTAAAAGCCTGGACCTCTGTGTACGTTCATATGCATACATAATACTATTTTGAAAGTGTCGAGATCGTTACATTTTATACTACTTCAAATGTGTGGTGGTACATATATTGCACTTTGCACTACTCCACCGTACCTTTTACCATGTGTGCGTACCTTGAACACTTTCTGGCGCTTCGAATTAACTTGCATGTTAAAATACAACTGCCGTTAGCTGCCATACGTTTGGTTGTTGTGTAAAACGCCAGCGAAAACGCTAGCCAACTTTTTCCCGACCGTTTTCAGTTGACGTTGCTTGTTTATTGCTTTAGTTTTGCATATAACCTATTCTTCTTGGGTTTATTTTTGGTCTGTTGGTGACTCACACTTGGAAGACTAAAGAGGAGGAGGAGGAGGTGGTGGTGTTGGAGGTGATGATATATCGTGGTGGCAAAGGACAACTAGGCATATATATATGCTATGTTGCAAATTTTGCTATGAAATTCTCATGCATTGGTTTTGATGTATTTAGTTGTTTGGAACCACGCTCAACGTAGTCATGCGTCATGGAAGATAATATTATTATGTGCATCTATTTCAAGTTTACGGAAAATGTTCAACTTTTTAACGGAGAAGAAATATTGTAGAAACCCATAATAAATGCGGTTACTTGTATATGCTTTACATTTCATATGCATATACAAATTGATTCAAATTATGATATTAATAAGGGTACATTTAATTTTAGTAAGATCAACTAAATATAGTTTTGATTTGTACGTTCTGGAGAGCGTTTTATGGGATTCTATATGAGAAATGACATGTTGAGGAAAACGTAGACATATACAGAGACTGTAGGAACATTAATTTTTTATAAAATTGAGTAGACAATTTTTATTAATTTTTGTGTGTATTTTTATCTGCGCAGCCATATCACAAGAAGTACAACGTGGGAGGATCCAAGAAAAGCTCAGCACCAACAAATTCTCGCAGCGGTCGGAGGAGAACCTGGTGGTACATCCAACCCTACTGGATCGAATCCATCATTAGCCAATAATAATTCCGGTGTTGGTTCCGGGGGGATTCAAGGGATTGCTAATGGACCTCTGCCTGATGGATGGGAACAAGCAATGACTCCTGAGGGCGAGGTGTACTTTATCAATCATGCAACCCGAACTACGTCCTGGTTTGATCCTCGTCTACGTAAGTGGCAATTACCCTTACTTTGATAAAAAAAATAAGGCAGTTAGTTTTTTCATAGGCGACAGGATTTTGTTTTTTAAAGCGATGATACGTGTTATAAACCAATAGTCTGATGTCATTCATGTAATACCCTTTAAATATTATTGGATGCTGGATTGGATGATAACGACCACCGATTATACAAATACCAGTTCATTTCTCTGACTAACCTCTTGTTTGCAAAAACATATTATGCTCATGTTATGGCTACTTGACTTCATTAAATCAGCGAACAAAACAAGATAACTTTTACATCAATCACATACGTTGTCTCTTTCATCCGCAGTTGTAACAGAGAAAATGACGCGGCTCTAAATGAGACTATAATATATAAATTATATAAAAATATTGCAGTAACCAATCTTCATAAATCAGAATAGTGATTTATAATGTGCTAAAATGGTTTGCCATTTTAGTTTTAATTATAGCTATTATTTAAAAATTAGCCATATTATTGCACAATACATAATTAAGTAATGAATACATATATGGTATCAATTAATAAAATTTCCATTTTAGTTTTAATTATAGCTATTATTTAAAAATTAGCCATATTATTGCACAATACATAATTAAGTAATGAATACATATATGGTATCAATTAATAAAATAACAATTATCTATTATGCATTGCAGCCGCTCATTTACAACGGCCTCCAGTGTTGCAGCAACAGCTCAACGCAGCAGCTCTCGCCCAAGCGGCTGCAAACGCTTCCGCTCTGGCAGCTAGTGGAGCCACTGCAGCCCAGTTACTTCAAATGCCGAGACAGCAGGAACTTCGTCTGCAGCAACTGCAACTTGAAAGGGAACGGCTGAAATTGCGTCAACAGGAGATCATGAGACAAGTAAAGACATAATAAAAAAACTGTTTAATCTCATTTCAGACAGTATATATCAAAGATGATAAAAACGAAGGTCGTCATTTCTTTCCGTTATCGAAACACGACATGCCAGCGATTAATCTACTACATTTTTGCATACAACATTAATACATACCTCTACGATAAACGATACATACATTAAACACATCTTTGTTGCATATTACGTCTTTAATGTATAGTAATATTTTTATCGCTATAAACTCAAATAAAAATAATATATTATTACAGATGGAACAAGAGCAGGCCAGATTACAGAGACAGCAAACTACTCGTGCCCCACCAACAAAGGTGCGCTATCAATATCAATATTTAGTTTATTAGTCATAATATATCAAGTCAAACGTTAGGAATGATTTAATTTCCATTTTGTGCAGCAAGCTTATTGTGTTGCATGTATGTATGTAGTATTTTGGAAGATTGGCACAAAAAGAAATAAATTTAAATTATCCGTTTCAGATGGAAGACGGTCTGGAATTGGATCCATTCCTCAGCGGATCAATGGGTAATCCTTCCACACCGAGTTCCGACTTCCACAGTCGACAGGAGTCTGCTGATTCTGGTCTCGGAATGGGAACCTCCTATTCTTTGCCAAATACACCGGAAGATTTCCTGTCTCCAATGGACGACAATATGGATACCATAAGTGGTGTGTACTATGAATACGATGACCTATGTCTTTGATTCTATTAAAGTAAAAATTCGTTCGTTTGACCAATGGCCCATATCTGCTGCTTGCTAAGGAAGGCTTGTGCCTTTCTTGATGGCGTTTGAAAATGCTTTAGCGTATTATACAGCTATATTTCTTAAGTTATAAAAAATAGACTAATAATCCAATTAATTAGTTAAGTTGATTATTTCCCTTTCTCACTCTATACATTAAGTAGGGCTTCAACTAACATATAAAAATACTAAAGCACTATTTGTTAAATCGACAATAATTGTAATGTATGGCATATTACTATAATGCAGAGTTATAATACTCCTAACTCTGTATGAGTATATAATAAGTATACCTATAGTAAGTAGTCCTAACGGAAACCTTTTCCCCGTTTTACTGATTAATATAGCGCGTTGTAAAATTTGCTTTTTAACTTGGGTCATTCAAGACGAGATAAAGAGAAAGATTCAATTATGTAAATGTTTGGTAATGTTTTTGGAAATTTTTCAGAAAACGGCCTTGCTGGGGCATCGTTAGACACTGGCGATATTCCTATTCTTGGGAGTGACCCCATTGACTCTACTGATGATTTAGTTCCTTCCCTGCTCCCTGATGAGCTTTCAAGCGAGCTACTGGACGAAATGCAGTCCATCATAAACTCCAAGTCTGATAACGGCATGACATGGCTATGATAGAATTTATTCTAACAAAAATCTTTGTCATCGCATCATCTCCATCAAAAGATTTCATCCACATTATAACACACACTTATTCTAATTGTGTTATAAACCTACCTATATATATGATTTATCGTTATATGATTAATTTAACTTTGCACACAAGCTACGCATTCTATGCAGTTTAGTTTGATGACTTAACTGCATCGGAATCTGTAAATTCTCTCATCGTCTCATTTGGTGATGGTTACATGTATTTTTTAGTCTTTTATGCATTGACTGTCCCTATATTATTTCCTTGCTTAAATACTTTAAAACAAATTTACTACAATACCAATTGTTGCACTTTGCTAGATTGCTCAGGAAATCCTTGATGAAAATCATGCCTACTCAGATAGTCCAACAACAACACTATTTCTTAAAGTATCCATATTCGTGTAGTCTATAAATTCGCATTCTGTAACAATCGTAGTCATAAAACCCGCACAGACAAAGATCGTTAGAACTAAAATTGGCAGCTAAAACTCTTAGTAACTCTGCCTAAGAATAAATTGACACTATATTATACTTCTTTTATCGACTTTAATTAAATACTACCTATATGTCAACCCCTCGGCTTCACTACTACATACCTATTCAACCGCAAACGCCACTTCATTTTAATTTTTTATTTGACCACCGTGGAAACTGACGACAGTCAAGAGACGCTCATTGGTGTGTAGACTATAAAAATGTATTTAATTACCCCTCGCGTGGTGACTTAATAAAAAATAGCCTTTCTACCGAAACCGATGAGATGCAACACTTTGTACATACATAAATGGGCTTAGCAATTTTTACTTCCCAGAGATTTTGTAACTTTTTGTTATTTCTAGATGGCAAACTCATTACTTAAAAAGTTAAGGATTTAACTGCTATAAATATTATTGTTGATTGATTGCGCGCAGCTAAAAATTATCTTTGCACTTACGTTCAATATAAATGATATGAAGAATATTATATGTCTTTATATATATAGAAAATTTAACGGTTACTTACTTACAAAGAGAATGTACGAGAAACATATTAGCCATATCATCGATAATAATTTATAGCAAGTATATGATTTCGATTTAGAAGAACTGTAGATTCAAGTACAAATTCGTTGCAATAATATACTAAATAATTAATTTTTACTTAATGATACAAAATAAGATGAAAAAATGTTGGTGAAAGGTACAATATGAAGCACATTTGAAAGAATATTGATAATAATAACACGAGGACAAAAAATTTTATAAAGTGCTTTCACGAAACCGTACTTAAAATACGAAACTGTGCTAATTGACAAAAGTGTATGAGTACGTAGTACTCAACATAGAAAACACTTAATTGTTCATAAAATAATAACTACACACGTGTTTGTGTAGGTGAATTTTTGGGGAAGCTAATTGGGTGGGGTGAAGTGGAACAGCTAAAGCTGAGTTCATAAATTTTTTTTAGTAATGACTACTGACAAACGGAAAAGTCGGTAGAAGACGTGACATGACTCAACGTTAATTTTTTTGTTAAATACTTTAAATGTAACATGTAATGACTTAATGCATAAACAGTATTCAGGAAATGATCAGTTGTCTCAAACCATAATTATTATTATATAGAGGATATATAGGAACAGTGTTTGTATTAAAAAAATATAAAGTTAGAATTTGGCTAACGGCTAACCTTTGAAAGCAATAATGTGGTAACGAATATAGCCTTAAATATACATACAATTATATCGTGTATTCGGTAGCATGAAACGAAATGTAAAAAAAAACACTGCGGAATCCGAATTTCAGATTCTGTGTTCGAAATAATAAGAAAGAAAACTAAGTGCCTTTTCAAACCCCATCATTTTTCTATATAACTAATAATGTTTTTAGGTATATGAACATGATTGATACTTAATTTGATTAATAGCTACAACAATACAATGGACAAGAAATATGTGCAGCTTCTTTATAAAAAAACGTTATTTATTGTTATATAATAATTTCTTGGTAAAAATTAGTTTATAAATACATGATAATTATAATTATTATGTTGAATGGAGTGTACTATTTATGTACTTTCATACAATTGCTTGTACAGAGTACAGACAACGGAAAGAGCTGCTGCATACGAGTACGAAAATATTATGCTCAGGATTAATACTTGATTACTGTTTTTACCTAGGTTTATTCATTAAGTTTAGTAGATTAAATAGTGTCAATTTCAATCAATGTAAACTGCTTTATTGTATATTATAAGAATATATTATATAATTATATCAAGCAATACTGCTGATTATTCATGACAATAATGAAATGATAATCATTAATCCATGTCTTCCCTATTTGTACATACAGAGATGTTTTTTTGTATATATTTAATTTAGTTGAGTTTAAAAAAAAGGTTATAATGTTGTTTGTATGTCAATCAAAATACTATAAACTGCGAAGAAAACTTTTTTTTATTATTTGTTGTGAATGCGTGGAGGAAGGGCTTCAGTAAAGAATAATTATTATTATATTATGGCAGCTATAAGATAAAAACTAAATCGATATAATTATGTCTTTCGTCGTGCCTTAAAATATATATACGATACAATCAATATGAAAAAAATGTGAATGCATGAGCCAATTTAAAGTTTTTCGAGGTAGGCGTTTTTAATGAATGAACCATAATTAAAAATGAAGTTCGAGAAATCTATGCTGTTTTGAAATAAAAACAGTAGAATTTCAAGAATCCTACTGGTAAATCTATAAGAAATCATATAATTTATAGCGCTCATTATCATCGTCATTTGTGTATAATTGCTGTGCGTTAATATGAGTACGAATATAGAAATACTCTTATTACGACTGCATACCAAACAATTGACGGTGAAAGTAATTATTGTAACATAAATAGGTATATTATAGCATACCTTATTAATGTATCAAGTTTAATCAATGTTACTTAAATGTATTATTATTGAAATAATGTTGATAAAAAATGATGAGTACGTTTAGCAGCTTTTGCATATACACTACTATACAAATTGCTTGCTAATTACTTATGTTGACAAGCACACACGCGCAGTTATATAATTAGTGATATTCTACAGTTTACTTACTTAGACAATTTAACAATGAATCAAATAAAAATGGTGATCTTAATAAGCAATAACTACATATTATAAAGTTTAAAAATGTATACCTACATATTATACTTAATTTATGAAAGCGATATAAAAATGAATTTGTGCCTTGTTATATAGTTTGATGATGGGACATTATAATCATCTTAATGAAATCTGCCTTCGCCAGATTATGATTTCATACAATGTCCACACGTCTATTAAAAACTCGATAATAAATCCAGAGACACATTTAAATATTTAATAAATAAGTATGTTCGGTTGTTTACTTTATTTTTACTTTCGTGTGTTACATTTTTACATACAACGTTATTATTTACAAGATACAAGAATTGCATTGGAAATAAAATTTAAAATGAAGAGCCATCTAGCCAAGGTATCATTTACAAATAAAAGTACTAATTTAATAAGGGAGTTTCACTTCTCGTAGTAAATTAGTCACAATGAATTGATGAAGATCTAATAACAGGACTATGTGGAAGGAGCGTACATAAGAATTAATCATAATCAGAATTACATACTAATCGAAACACAAACTTAAGTACTATTTGTGCTTAAATTTATCTTTATTACGGTTATTAGTATTATCACTATTGAATTTATTATTCTGTTTGCTTACATTTTACAACTCCCCTTATAACTGTATATTAATAATTATTATTTCTATTAAAAAACTAGAAATCAACCTAATCTCAATACTGTTGCTGACTACTGAAAAAAAAATCACGTCAAACTGTGCTGCTGAAACTATTAAAGCTGGTCCGCTTTACAGCAGTAGCCAGCAAAAAAAAATCATTTACATTTTGTCGATCATCAAATTCAAAATAGGTGTTGAAGAAATTATGTTTTAACAATGAAATTAATGACAAGGTAGCTGTCTAAGCTCAGATCCCTGAAATGAGATTTGAAACATATTATTCCAATTGGGTTGCACACACAAACACGCAGAAACATGAAATTGATTACTTTCCTGTCAATAATCCAAGAGCAACTCCGCCCAGAAATGCTGCTGAAAAAACTTGAAGTTCCTTAACTTCTAAATCTTCACCGTAGGCCAGTTTGTGGTACCATTTACGACCTTGACGCTGTCCCCGAGCAGCTATTTGGTTGGCTTTGTCTGCAGCTTTATTAACTTTGTCTTCCAACTAACCAGACAGTGAAATACACACGAGCAGAATCAGCATAATATTGAAGTAGAGAGCTTAGTTAAAACTTCGGAAACTATTATTATTATTATTATTATTACATAAAGTATAAAATTAGTAAAAATATGATACAAGTGCAATGATAAGGGAAAATCTTTTAGTTAGAATATCTGAGGGAGTGGCTGGCTCCATTAGGCGGTATTAAAATTTTAAATCGATAGTCAGTCTAAAATACTTTTATTTTATTTAGGTAGTATCAATATCATAATCTTATCAATCAGTTCAAAAGAGAAGTATTGCGACAATCATTCTATTGTGGAAACGTGCGAGTCCACGAAAGTGAGGGGGTAATTTTTATGAAGCCAAGCCTAGGAGGAAGCCACCAACAAAACCAACTGCGCCGTAACTGTTTTCATGAACCACATTGCGAATCTATAACGGAGACAACAAACAAAAAGGAACATAAAACATAAAAACTAATATACATGTAGTCAAAGACCTTTAGACAAAAAGGAAGCTCTAATGTGAAGTAAATTTTGAGTTAGGTTAATACTGCGAAAATAATAACATGTAGCTCCTAAAGAGAAGTATTATCAGTTCAGTTATTCAAAATACAATGACAGTTAATAAACATTCATCAGCACATGCCTAGCAATTACTTTTTCCGAATTATAATTTTCACATACTTTATCGGACCAGTCCTTCTTCCCGGTTGCTTCTTTCTGAATCTGTTTCGAAATTTTCTCTACATCCCTATTTAATCTGTTCCAATTGATCTAGTAAAGTTTCCAACAAAAGGTTTATTATATCATTTTCAAATTTGCTCCAATATCACACTTAAAAGGTATGATTCTAGTAAAAGTATTACTTACTCTGATATATCCCTTGTGATTCGCAAACTGAATAAGTAAAATTCCACCTCCAATTGCAGTAGCAGCAACTTTCCCTACCTTCATGGCAAGGAATCCAGTTACCCTGTTTCAAATAATAAATGTATTTTTAGATAAACTCTCTAGTCAAGATAATGGTATTTACGTACAGATACCTCACTAACAATAAGAAGGATCACGTTTTCAGTGGTTCAACTTTTGCAACCGTTTGTTAACGTCCATTCAAGTTTTAAATGTTTTATATACTAGAAATAAAAGACGCGAGAAAACCTTCTCATGAAAAGTACCACGCCCAGAGGACAAATATAAGCTTTTCCAGTCACAACGAAAAATGGAGACAATGTCCCAACTTTTAGTTGACCATCCTTTTGTTCATTTATGCAACAGAACTGCCCTACCCATATTGTACTGTTTTCCGCTACTTACCATCCAGAAACACCACCAAGGAAAATTTGCCTTGGAACTCCCCCATCCTTTCCATCCACAATCTTTTCAATCCAAGTCTCCAGCTCCTGTGAGGTCGTGGTCCCGTTCGTTCCACTGCTACTCTCCGAAGATCTTTTTGAGGTCGTAGGCGCAGGCATCTTGATTTCTCGATTCGATATTCGATTACTTCTGTCCTTCTTTCCAAACTAAATACAATACAAAAACCAACCGTAAAAACCTTTATCCACAACAATGCACTACACAACACACACCCAACAATTAACTAGACCCAATCAACATTAAAAACATAACGCAAAATAAATGGTCTCTTTCCAAACTAAATACAATACAAAAACCAACCGTAAAAACCTTTATCCACAACAATGCACTACACAACACACACCCAACAATTAACTAGACCCAATCAACATTAAAAACAACGCAAAATAAATGGTTCCATCGTTAAACACCACAATATCCATCATAAACCCCACTTTAAACAATTAAAACAACTAATTACCTTCTAGTGACCTTCAAAACATGTAGATTTTGACTCTACGTCGTACTATTTACTTTCCTAAATCTTTTGCTAATCACTGCACCTAACTGCGTAAAATCTCCGCAAAACGGTGATGTTGCTTTAAAATTGCTGGTAGTTCACTGGAAAGCTAGAGAATAGAGACTAATGTAATGTGAGTAAAAAGTGAGAGTGATCTCCAAAAAATATGCACAGTCCACAGCACAGAATGTATGCGTGCATACACCCGATCAGCTTGTCTCACCAAAACACATCCACTCATTCATGTACACTCACACTTTTTTCTGCTTTCACCTTTCCCCAAACTCTCGTGCGCGTGACTTTCCTGAAAACTGATGGTCCTCCTTTCTTTCTATCCCGTTTCCCTTTTCTTTCAGTTAGCCAGAGTGAAAGTGTTTATGCGTGTGTGGTGTATAAACGGTCTACACGCTCACATGGTCAGTAGGTTTAACTTTCTTCAATTCACGTTTTGCAGCAGCTTCCATTTGACACTTTCGTGAATTGTTCTTCTGTAACTGTGTTTCCAGTTGGGTTGATTGATTTAGTTTGGGTGGAGGTTCGAAAGACGGGGGGAGATGACGGGAAGAAAGGTGTTGCTGGGCTTGTCCCGAGCTTGGAGACATTTGGAGAAGAGGGATTTCTCCAGTGGTAGTCGGCCAGTTCGTGTGCGCTTTGCTCCGAGTCCGACAGGTAGGTAAGTGATTGGATTTTTAATGGTGGGTAATTGTGGAATGAATGTTATGTGTGAGGAGAGTGTTTTATGATGACATTGTTTCCTTTGTTTATAGGATTTCTCCATCTTGGGGGCTTCCGAACAGCACTGCTTAATTATATATTTGCTAAGAAATTTGATGGGAAATTTATTCTACGTGTGGAAGACACTGATCAAACCAGATTAGTCCCAGACGCCTTAAAAATGATTGAGGTAAATTATTTTTATGGACTTAATATGCAGGAAGGTGACACTATTTGTGTATGTTGAATGTGTAGCTTTCTTTATAAGCTGACTGATTGGTTTTGACATGTAGGAAGACCTAAATTGGTTAGGAATCCAGCCTCATGAAAGTCCTACAAATCCGGGAAAACATGGTCCATATACTCAGTCGCAACGATTGGATATATATCAGGAAAACTTGAGACCATTAATTGACTCTGGTCATGCGTATGAGTGCTTTTGTACAGAGAAAAGGCTGGAACTAATGAGGCGTGAGGCAGCGAAATTACGTCAAAAGTCACGTTACGATAACAAATGCAGGGACCTTACCAGAGACGAAGTCAAGAGGAAGAAGGCTGCTGGTGAAAAATATTGCGTGCGTTTTAAGGTATGGCCGAGCATAAAAACAAATGCGTATAATTTAATGCTTTGTTGATGTAGGATTATCAAACTAATCAATTATATGTTGATCTAGCTGGAACCGGAAGTAGTAAAACTGAAGGATCTGGTGTACGGTAATACAGAGTTTGATTTGACTGGTATGAGTTGGCTGTAAGAGGTGTTACTCTAAGAAATACATATATTGTGTGAGCTTGGAGAAATGAAAGAAGTAAAAAATACTTTTGTTTTGATAACAGGGCTTTTAGGTGGAGTCCTCCTGAATATGCACACTTACCACTAGTACTGAATAAAGATGGCACTAAGTTATCGAAGAGGCAAGGCGACATTAGTATTAGCCACTACCGCAATCAAACTTACTATCCAATAGCACTGACGAATTTTGTGACAAAATCGGGTGGTGGATTCTCATATCACGGAGTTGACAAGTTGTGCAGTGTAGAAGAACTTTCTGATAATGTAAGAGATATATTTTAATATTTGTAAATTATAAATTATATTCAAATTATAAAAATCATATAACATCAATTAGCATGTATGATCAATTATGCTTTGAATCATATATTTAAGTTTGATGCAAGCAGTATAAACACTGGAGGCTGTCGTCTCGATTTTTTACTTCTGGAAAAACTCAATCAATTGGAATTACAAATCCAAGTTGATAAGGATCTCTTAACTGCTCTAAAGACACTCAAAGGCTTAATCATGTCCAATGGCGATCTTAATGTTGAAAACTATACGCAGCAGTACCTTGAAAAAGTTCTTAAATGGTCACCAGAGCGGATATCCAAATTGAAAGACCTGATGTCCCCTGATTTCGAATATCTCTGGACGCAACCAAATCAACAACGTTTATCTCAAGTGACGACAAACCCAGAAACTATTCAGCAGTTCCTAGACTTTTTTCAAAGTAAATTTAATGGAGAAGCACTAGATGACAGCGAAAATGTTGCAGGCGTGTTGCAGGAATTTAGTACAATGTATAAATTAAAACACAAAACTTTCCTAAGGGATCTGCGCATTATGCTTTGTGGAATAACGGTAAGGTCTTAGTACGCTATATTTCAAAAGCAATATTTAATACTCAAGAACAATTTCCGTAAAATATTGTGATTTGATTTCCAGAAAGGTCCTCCAATTGTAGAAATATTTCAGCTACTTGGAAAGCAGTTAGTGTTCGACAGATTGTCACTCAGTATGCCAAATCTGAGTGGTAAGACCCCGCAGCAACATTATAACTCATCATGAAATGATTTTGACAAATTTGTATTCAGCATCATTGCATCGTAATAAATCATTTTATGAAATTATAGATACATAGTATGTGAATCAAATTGTGTATTTATATTTATTAATGTCTCAGTTTTTACATAAAATTGCTAGTTAATCGCTTGTGATAACGAACTACAATATGTACAACAATGGACCCTGATTACATGCACAAAAGTTACATATTTTCACCAGATCCTATTTACCTAAATGTAAAGCATCATTTTCATAATGCTGGAGTAAGTTTAACTTCATCACCCTGGGCATAGCGAGAATCCTGTATAATAGCTATCCATAAGATCACGACCAAATTATCGTGTTGCTCTTAAATGAATCATAATAATAGTTAATTTATATATTATCATG
>JAHZMV010001262.1:0-67874 GCA_027743765.1 Coecobrya sp. COE2 | reverse complement strand
ATTGTAGGTACGATAAACTTAATGTGAATCAGATTTATATAAAATATATCAGTGTACTAAAGAGAAATGGTGGTGCACAAAGCTGTCCTACAGCATAAAATCTATGATATGAATTCCTCGATAACCCAGTTCCTGTAACGTAGGATAAGAGAGTCATTATACTTTTAATTTAAGAGATTACAAAGTAGTTCTACTAAAAATACATCAATGACAATAATGGATTTTAATGTAATTTATTTGCAGTTGTGCCAACATGTAAATCCAACACGGAAGGGCTAATCGGTGCGATGAAGAAGGAGACTGTGCAGGTGATCTGTGAGATGGCTGCAGATCCTCCGAAAGTAGAGTTCCATTGGACGTTTAACAATTCTGGGGTGGAGGTGATCCACGTTCCTAGATCCCGATTTACTTATAGGGGAACCCAAAGTGTGCTCAATTACACACCAATCAATGAGATGGACTATGGAACTCTCCAATGTTGGGGTTCAAATGCTGTGGGAAAGGGATTGGAAGGCCCTTGTATTTTTCAAATTGTTTCTGCGGGAAGACCCTTTCCACCACGAAACTGCACGATTTATAATCATACTGAAGACTCGTTGAACATTGCTTGTCTGGAGAGTTTCGATGGAGGTCTTCCACAACACTTTGTTCTAGAAGTGGTGGACTTCACAGCAAAGAAAATTAAACTCAATGCTTCTTCCAAGGTATGTAGACAACTCCCTTGTTTCTCACAAAATTATACAATATGCAGTCAGCATTTAAATAAATAATTCATAAAACATAATACATTGTTCACTCCTATTGCATGCAACGCACATTTACCGATAGTCGATCCTCCGAAATGAGATTGATTTCTTCCTTTGCTTGTCTACATCTGCATGCAAATTGGTATTCTGCTTTATTTTCCAAAACCGCCTCCTCAATAATTTTACTCCAGCACACTACGCATATATATATCCACCACATTTTTACTTGTTCCCACTCATCCATGCTTAACGAAATTACAAAGGATCGGACAGATATTTCTAGGAGTTGGGTAGGGACAATATCTGGCAAATGAAGTGGCATGGTGAGATGTAACATCAAACTGATGGAAATGGTATGTAGTTTGCTCTTTGCAAATTACAGTGTGTGAATGCAAGCCGTTCTCGGGAATAAACCAACCCAATGTAGTGGCCACGAAACCAGTTTCCAGCAGCTTGTGTTCATATCATATCAATTTCTATTCAAACCCTTATGCAGATTGTTTCTTGGTACCTTGTTTCGTATAATGCGGAGAGCATTAAACAAACAACTTGTATTGCAATAAAAGAAAAAGGCGACAGAAGACCATACACATGCAACAAATAAGAAGAAAAGACGGAAGACGATTCTGTTGATCGTGGTAAATATAGCGGCAGCAATGAAGTTGAAAGAAGAAACAGATGGGACCACTTCACTGCTTCTATCACCAGCAGCAGCAGTGTTGAAAATGTTCTCTCGTCATCGTCATGCTCGTATCCTTGTACTATACCTATTGTTCTCTTTCACTCATCCTTTTTTCTTCATCTCAACTTTTACTTTCCATTTACCAGTTTCGGTCACTTGAGATGAAGTACTCTACTTTCATAAAACTCAATGAGCCAAAGAATTTTCTACACATGCTTACCCCCAGACGACAGCACATGTTCATTCGGTGTATATCTCGTGTGGAGTGCCTACCTAATCGCACAAAATATACAATACCACTTATTCCCTTTCACCACATCATCTTCATACCGCGTTTCCTGCTTTGCACATCAACATTTGGTCTTTTTTAAATAGAAAAGACACATACACACACTATTATTTTTTCGCCACTGGTTGTTGGCGTATAAACTCTGGAATTTTGTTGTTTCTCTCTATATTCAGATGCTTTTAGCACAATGAGAATTTCACTTTCTTGTTTTTTGTTTCTCACAGATGCCCTCATTTTCAGTGGAAGGAATGGAGCCTGGTGTCGTGTTTAGGTTCATTGTCTACGCTGTCAACGGCAAAGGTCGCAGCGAGCCCTTTATTCTTGATGGTATTACTTTCCGAGGAGTTGCCAAATTGACAGGTGAGCACGGTGAGCTTTATGATATAATATTCTGTGTTGTAATAACAGCACAGTGTTGTGTTTGTGTGTTGTGTGCAGTGTTGAATGGGTAGCGTTGCTACTTATATATATGGAAATGGTTACATGAATGTGAACACATGCATGAAGATATGAGGCTGGAATAGATGAAATGTTTCTTTTCTTCAAAGAGAAAGCATTGCATTGTTTTGTAGTGAAGGAAAGCTACCGATTACGAATTTTCGTTGCCTTCCTACCAGAATTCTCTTTTGACACAAAGACAAAAATATTTCCCTTTCGTGAAAAGGAATGTAAAAAATGAAAGTTGTAGCAAAGCATAAAACAATGAAAGGACGAAATGGAAAATAAAATTCGCATGGAATTTTTGCCTCACTACTTCCATATATGACGTATGTAATTTGGCACATGTCTTATCAACATGCTACAGCATATTGTTGAAATTACTGTGGTTGTCTGTCTGTCCACAATCACCTTTTCTCGACAACGGTTAAACCTTAATATATATTTATAAGCCACTGCTGAATTCTCATTTTAAATTATAGGGAAGGGAAATATGGTGTCATTTCTATAATTTATAACATTTTTTATAATTAGCCGCTGAATTAATAGGAATGATACATACAGTAAGTCAATGGTCAATGCTAATATAGAATACTGAGTGAGTTACAAAGGCCCGGAGCTATGGCGTATTGAAAACTCACCAATTGAGAAATATGTACATCTAATTTATCATACCTCCTCCTCCTGTTATATGCTAACAGTGTTTTAGCTTGATATTTTATGCAAAATATTTCTAGCGCGTATTTCTTACTCCTGTTGGTAAACCTTTTATACTTGGCATACATTTTTTCATCTTTTGTAGGTTTCCCAAAGAACGAACGTAGGTAAATAGCTTCTTGATGATGTGCTCAGCGAAATTTCCGGCACCACAGTTTCTTTTTGAAGATGTAATTTGTCTCGAGTCTTTGTTCTTTACGAAGTGCTCTCATTCATGTTCCTGTGAATAATTTTGTAAAAGAGGAAAGGAATGTTATACTAGTTATATCTAATGATGATGGCTTTCATTTTCTTTATGAATTTTATAGGTCAAACAAGCGAAGGAGAGTTGGAACTGAATCCTTTGTACGCTGTAATCGTCGGTTGTTTTGTCGTGCTCATTGTCTTCTTGATTGTCGCAATTATCGCCGTGTGGAAACGATCTAGACGAAGAAAACCGCCAATTGTAAAAGCCCACAAAAGAGATAGTGAAAATTCTAATAATTTCCAGCCCGGAGATGCTGCCCTTACAAAGATAGATCAGAGTAGTGTAGAAGATATAGGAAACCCTGATGTTGTTCCAAATAAATCAGGTAGAATGTCATATCTAATAATTACATTTTCCCAAATGATGAGATCTAATTAAGTTGACTTTAGTGAATTTAATAAACACCATTTGATCAGATCTGGTATTCCTCAAACGTTTGTGTTGGCGAATTCTATTTTTATTTCTTCAAATAAATGTTGCATTCACGCATGCTAACTTATTTTTGAACTTTTGTAACTGGGTCACAAGAAAGCCAAACTCAAACTTTTTATTCGAATCAAATTAATGGCAACTTGTTTGCCTCGAAACAAATTGTAAAGTACTACAATCCACCTCCCCGATATTCTACTCTCTGTATCAGTAATCAGTCCTTGTCACTTAGTTTTTCTGTCCTATTACCCGAAGTACATCGTTTTCCGTCAATATCTATTACTGATTGTATTTTTTAAAATCCCTGCTGTAATATACATAACTTCATAAAACACGATTATCGTTCCTCTCCACCTTAATATCCAATATATTACAGTATATCTACTTATACATCGGCAGATATACGGATCTAGTTAGTTGTGCTGTGTAAAATTTTGCCAACAAAGTCTACATACATCTATTCAATTTATTATTACAGATCGATCCGGTGGTATTCGTGGCTTCATCAGAATTCACAAGACCCCGCCAGCGCGTAGAAGGAAAAAGGATCTGGAAGTTAAAAACAATGGAGAGACTGTTGCCCTTACTCTTGCTGAAACACCGGTAATTAATTATCTTCATTTCTTATCTCATCATCAGCTAGTCAATCTTGTCGTTCTATCTCGCTCGTTTGCATCCAAGATAGTGGTTCCATATAGATTGTTACAGAGACCGCACGCACACTCGAACATACTTGTACGTGTGTGTACGTGAAAACAGATATAAGATATAATGAAAGAACCACAGGACTTGCTTCATATATAAATCCTTTTCTTACACCATTTTCGTGCTTACTCCAAACGGCGGCATGAAAGAAACGACAAGAGCTCTGTTTATCTGGTGTTCCCATTCTTTATATGTGTACCCGCACAGATATTTTTGATGATTGCTTACATGTCAGCTCTGCTGTGGCTTGGGGCAAAGTTTGGTACTGGGAGTACCATAACTCGGCATCTTTCCCAACTACAACAATCGTTTGCGTCCGCAAGTCGATGTTTTAGCTTTTATAGAGAGATTTTTATCAGCGACATGATATCGTTTTGTAAAATGATAATAATACAAGTAATATCGACATTTTGCACTTCACGAGCTCCATGTTACCGAGTTTTCTCGCACCAGTGCCTGTGGCTCAAATTCGATTTTTTGTATGCAGGATTTTCAATTTATGAAACCGTTCTTAAAAGGGAAAGACACTACCGTCAAACATCAAATCAGCAAGTATATCCCTTGCTTAATTGAACGGAGGGTGAAATCCGTTCAAAGTTCTTGTACAGGAAAATGCATTTATAAATTACGAAACATATTTATGGAAATTACCCTTTTGAGCCCACGGCCAAATCAATTTGCTTCGCCTGAAAAATTACAATGACAGTAATTGGTAGCCTTACTATTCCAATTTTCATAATTAAAAACTAGGAACCAACGTTTCTAAAGTAGAAGGGTGGCTTAATTGTAAATTATAAGTTTAGGAAATAGGATTTAATAGTGTCTTTTACAGTGTAAATCAGTACATAACAATTCCTAAAGATGAGGTTATTTTTTTGTAAAAAGCTGTTTTTATTTCTCATAACTAGTTATTTAAGAATTAACCTAACGTATTTTGCGTGACTACTATGTACCTCTAATGTTTGTTAAGACCACTTTCATTAGCTAATGATTAAAATAAAACCTACCATGTTCATGGTTCCATATTTTAAAGAAAATGTTTATTAGCTGGTGCGGGTAACTATTTTTATATTTTAATAGCATGTCTTCAAGTAGTAAAAACAAATGAAGGTAGGGTAACCTCACATCACATTTCATTAGAGAGCTTCGTCAAAGTAAATGGGAAAACATCCCTTGTCCCAAAAGTGTGCTAATTACAAATTACTCAAAAGTTTCAGGATACTAAACAAACCGAGCTCACCTCCCCTTTAACGAAATACTTTTTTATGTGCAATTACCGGTTTCCTGGAAAGAAAGAAAAAGGAAGGAGAAAAATATGATATTCTAGAGTAGGTATGTAATATTGAATGCAATATCAACTCTAACGTATAAGGGAGGAAAGCATATAAGNTCAAAGTAAATGGGAAAACATCCCTTGTCCCAAAAGTGTGCTAATTACAAATTACTCAAAAGTTTCAGGATACTAAACAAACCGAGCTCACCTCCCCTTTAACGAAATACTTTTTTATGTGCAATTACCGGTTTCCTGGAAAGAAAGAAAAAGGAAGGAGAAAAATATGATATTCTAGAGTAGGTATGTAATATTGAATGCAATATCAACTCTAACGTATAAGGGAGGAAAGCATATAAGTACATATTATTACAGTTAAAGTTTGGCAAGTTAGGGAAGGGAATGGAGAAACTTACCATATACGGTTTTTGGGAGACCATGCATCCAAGGTTTTTGAAAAGTCGTTCGTTCTTAAAAACTTCTAACAATGAAGAATGCAGTGGAGAAATTTATCTTTTAAAGGGAAATAACCGACAGCTAGGGAGCTTTATAAGAAGTACTCAAGCACATCATGCATCATACATGTTGTTTCCCCGTGTATAAAAAAGAAAACGGTGGTGGTATGAAATTGAAAATGTGGTTTAATGAATTTTAAAAAACTCTATGAGCGTTTCTTCTGTTTATACAATACACAATCCCGACAGGCATCCCAAGGTCCCCCAACGCATAAAATATTCTGTGGCTCATCGTTTTTTTCACTATCAAAGTGTACACAACATACATATGTACGTGCTTACGTCGAATTACACACGCTGATGCTGTGGTAAAAAAAGACAATGAAGAACCCGGATTATGGGGGAACTTATTTTGAGGGTGTTTTTACTATGTCCGCGCAATGTAAATATGTCTATCCTTATATGATACAATTTTTATTCACCTCCACTACTCTACGAACTACTGCGAACAAACATTCTTTGTTTAAAGAATATGTACCAAGAAGAAGAAGAAGAAGAAGAAGAAGAAGAGAAAGAGTTTTGTAGTATTTTGAAGCGTTGATTCATGAAAAAACAAGTCAGGCAGGAGTGTACTGCTACAAGCCCACTTAGCCAAGCCCTTCATGTTTAGCCTCAAGCATCCTTCTTTTCTCAAGGAGAGGTACAGGCAAGCACCAATAATTATAAATTGCGCGAGTTTCTCATTCTTTTCCTGGAAAGCATTTAGAATATATATATATGGGAAAGTACAGATCGGCGTTTGGATACATGGTACCTATAATAATATATGTAAGGATCTTGTGTGTATGAATGTATTTAGGACAGACTGAGTATAAATGCTGTTGATTTAATAAGATTTTGTTTTGGGTACCCAACCACACGGTGTTCGTTCATTGGGACGTATACCTTTTCTTTATATGCCTAGAATATTCCACACATTGTGTCTATACTCTGGCTGTTGTTGTAGATTGTAATGCTTCTCATATTCTCACTTTCTCGTTCACATGCCTCAAGATGTTTAAATACAAGCCGAAAATAGGTAGCTTTTTCTTTTGTAGTAGTTGACTAAGAAATTATTGAAAGGGAGAAGACTAGGGAAATGAAAGTTGAAATGTAGATACTTACATAGATATCTGTTATGTTGGATAATATATATGTTAGGTAGGTGGAAATGAATGGATAGGGGCTCGCTCTTAAGGGGGAAAATAAGTGAGAGAGATGTGATAAAGGAAAAGTGGGGAAAGTAATGAAAAATTAAAATTTGATTACACAGTTGATAAGTGGAATCTAGACGTTCAGGGAGAATGAGAGCGTTAGCTATAATAACATATTGTGGCGGGGTGGTTATAGGTTGTTGGTATATCACAACCAAGCCGAAAAGGAGAATGTTCCCATTGATGTTTTGTATTTACTTTTAGAAGGAAAATGATACACAAAGTACCGAAAACACTATAGCCCACAAACACTTGACGTTGCCTAGATATTGCTGATCTTGTGCACCTTGAGACGCTAGTGCAAAAATAGCACTTTTATGTTCAAATGGTTGTGCATTTTTTGTTCGAAAGACGGAAAATGGTTGTGCATTTTCAGATAGAAAGAAGGCGGTGGGCGTAAGGGAAAATATAAATTTCTCTTTAAAAAGTTTTGAAGATGAGGCAACACATTGCGTAAAATAATTTTATTTGCATCCTAGCAGTCGTGTATGCCATAATCTCGTTAAAAGATACATACCTAGTTACAAGGTCAGGATAACGATAAAACAGAAATTACTTCATTGCGTCATGAATGAGAAATAGAAGTGAAAGTGGCCATCTGAGAAATTATGTGTATTGATTTTTTTATATTTAGGTATAATACTAGTATATGAAACCCTTCGTGGGAATAGTAGTGAAAGCCGTAGATAACATTGTGATGAAGAATAATGAATGAGCGTATAGTGTAACTACTACGGATGATAATGGAACTTGTCACTAAGCGCGCAAACACGTGATGTGATAGTGACTCAAATTTTGAAAATAGTTGTGTATAACTGAATGGTCATGAACTAAACTTAATTTTGTGTTTTATTTTCTATTTCAGGACGGAGAGCTTCATAGAAACCATCACAATCATCATCGACCGTCAATTCTCACTTCGTCGAATCATGTTGTATCGTCAGCAGCTAGAGAAAGTCGCATCTGATCTCGCCATTTATAAAGGTAGAAATATATAATATTATATATAAATGTATGTACACATTCGTTCATATCATTAATTAAATCAATGTACTCTGAAGTAAGTCACATTGACAAAGTATATTTGAAATACAAATACATAAATATAAGTAGTTAATTTTGATATTGTTTGTTTATACTCGGCTAGGGTTTACATTATAATCTCTACATTATACGACTCTAAATCAAGATGTATGTAAAAGTGTGTACGCAAGTTCAACCATTAATAAGTACACAAAGTATTTAAGGGGTTATGAAACTACAAACTATGTTGTCAGTACTGAACTTATACCTTGATAAATAGGGAAGGGAACTACATATTACCTAAACATAAAATAATTGAATGAGCTATGTATGTGTGTAGAAAGTGAAAACAAAAGCATGTACTTTTACTCCATCATTTCAAAACTAGGTTAAAGGGACATTTGTATAACTCATTCGATATAATAATTTAATTTGTTCGTACTTTATGAACTTTAAGGAAGGCTCGTTAAAGAAAACTTACAAAGGGAGTTTACTACCTACTTAAAATTATGCAACATTCGACACAGTTTGTTATTTATCACAAAACTTTTGGAAAATGCAGATATTTATTTACAAAGTTGTCACTACATTCATCCATACTATGTATATCAAAGTATTATATATAGGGACATAATATTTCAATTTTGTGAAGTGTACACACATTTAAAAAAATAAAATGTAGGGTACTTTTATATTTATAATGCAAAACCATAAAAAGGAAAAGCTTTCCACCAAAATGAAATGAAGTTGGGAGGAACGAATCACTTAACGTCTATAGGCAAATGGATGCTATACTATTCACATTTATTGCAGTACATGTATTAAATATACTCATTCATAACGAAATATAAAATGACTGTCAAACTACTATTTTTGTTATTAATCACTTACCAAATCTCCACGTGTAAAATATATATGTCGTACTGTTTCCAAGTGTTTGATGAAATTATTATATAGGCAGAAGTAATACTTTAATTTTTTAATAAGATTACTCATGTGTGTAGACTGTAGGTTGCCATTGCCACAGTACATTTCCATGAATGATCCTTTACTATAAACATGTAACGTTAATGCTACCTCATGTTAAGATTAACTTTAATCCAATATAATGGAGCTATAGAGTTACTAGCAGCGCACAAAATGTTTTTGGTGTAATCTTTAGTTACATGCTATATACAATAGGAGAATCAATGATGATGTAGATACAGATAGGTGAAGAGGTCGTTTGTCACAAACTAGTTTTTTATTGTTCCCGTTGTTATATATCTGTCGTCTGGAGTTGTGAGGCTCTTTTAGGATTTACAAACTTTCCCTTTGATTCCGCGTTCTTCTATGTGCGTACAATACATTATACCCATACATCTGCCTCATTGTGTTCAATGTCTTTGTTTATCTTTGTTGTTGATGTGTGTAGTAATGTAAAGCAAGCAAGCTTGGTCCTGCTTGTTAGTGTAATAGTGATATATTATGATGGCATACTACTGCAACTACTCGTCTTTAAAGCTGTGGTAGATTGTTGTAAATAGCCCTTTTTTATATAAATGAAACTCAATTGCTAGCATAATATTGTATGTAACGTGTCTGGTAAAAGTAAGTTTTCTCTCCTGGGATATCGTTTAGTATCGTCGGATAGATAGGCATTCAATATGCATGTGTAGATGCATAACGCGATGAGAATATGAATATATGTTTTCGTTTTATTGCGCTGCATAATTAAAAAGAATCTATGATGGATTTGAAGCTCCGTTTTAGGAAGGACGTGACCACGCAACTATTGCTCGACCTTTTGTACAACGTACTGTTGTTTAATGATGATCGAAAAATGATATTTATGCTTCGAAAAAATCGCGTCATTTGCCATTTCTCGAGTGAGTAGTAATTAATTACAAAATACTTAACCAACTATTAGATTCATTGGCATTTGTTGTATGTACTTTAGGAGATATAAATAGGATGCATATTGTGTAAGTAGGGATATCATAATTTTATTATGTAGAGGTTGAAGTAAGTTTTTATCTATACTACTCGCGTAATCTACTTGGTGGTAACTAATTATCTTGTTTATGCTGGATGATGCGAAGTGAATCCGATGATTAATGATCGGATCAAGTACAATACATTATTTGAGTCTTTTACACACGTTTTCTATAATTTTTTTTATCATTTTCACTCCCGGAGAACCTGAAACTGTAGTAATGCCGGGTTGAATTATATACGGATTACTGTGTAGGCGCTCATCCAAGGAATTCTTTTATTGTATTTTAAGTAATCTTGTTACTGAGGAGAAATTACAGGGATGGTTGAATAATGGGCTAGTATTGTTATTTATTCAAGTGATATTTTCTTAAGAAAATATGCTTTTTCCGGAGTGTATTATTATCTGTGTATTTATAATCCATTTATTCTTTCCATATATAAATTGTTTACCAACAAGTATTACGACCTTACTACTTCTATATTGCTTATATAATATGTAGGTGTATAAATATGTATGTATCTGTCATAATTTTAAGAAACTAAAGATTGTTATTGTATGTATATAATATTTAAGTGTGCACATTAAATTAGAATTAATGTATGTTAAGGAGAAACTTATTATCTTGAATGAAAGCAGCAGCATCGTCAGCATCAATAAATGTATAATATATATAAATATTGATTATGTACGCGATGATGTTGAGATTTGCTCTATCTTTATTATTATGATAAATAAACGTGCAGAACACAAGGAAAACAATTTTTATGTGTCTTGTTGAGGATTATTTACTGCGTAATTTATCTTAATCATTCATCGTCTTGTTGTTGAAGCTACCATTCATTCCTTGGAACATCCCGATAATATATTATATTTTGTTAGAAGTTGTTTTGTGTTTCATGAATGGACGGGTTGTTCATCCCCGGATATCTTCGTTATAAGCACAACACACCCACTGGTTTGCTTAAATTTTTCCAACAAGTAAGTAGAGAAGCAGATTAAGAAATGGGGTCACCCATTTTGATCTCTCGCCTTTTCTTCAGTTTACCGTTCCTGTGTGCCAGAAAAAAAGGGGTTCGTCCTTGTATTGGATAAATAGGGGATATATCAGGAAAACTTGCTGGCTTTCTCATTTGGACAGTGAATGTAGATGCAACAGCACAGCAGGAAGACGAATGTGGGTTTTGCTGTGGTTTTTGTCCTTTCTTGATGCTCTCCCTTTTTCAGTGCCTCAGAAAAAAACGCTTTTAAAAAAGTAGAAACTTGAAATTCGACGTCTAATAAATCTACAAGTTTTTTATGTTAGTAATCGACAAGGGATAAAAGAGAAGGAAAACTACGGGCAGAAAATATGTGACACGTTCTAGATTTACGTAAAAGTTTAACCAAAAAAGGAAAGAAGCATGCGGGTTGCAAAAAATCTTGCGTCTATTTAAACTGATACACAGGAAAAGAAAGTTCTTTAGGACTTGTGAAAGGTAGGTGGAAAATGACGGAAGAGCATGTGTACCCGGAAAAAATAAGGGTAGAGAGAAAGAATGTGGCCATAAATTTAAAAGAAAAAACGGAGCCCAGATACACAGAATTTTTTTCGTAACTGTGATAATGTTATGATTCTATGCAGACGACTGCTGATCCACGTCCTTTTATCACTTTTCCTCAGAAGGAAGGATATAAAAATGTTTACAAGAACCTAAGTAGTATCAAACTTCAAACTATCCATATCTATCCTCCCCACCACCATGTTCGGGAAATAACAATTCCCTAACTATCTATAAGAAATCCATAGGCAACAGTGTATATTCCACCTGAGAAGAAAACCTTTGTGAGGCAAGACAACGCGTGGGATGTTGGATGTTGTGCTATTCAAACAAAGTCAAAGTTCACAAACCGGGATGGGTTGCATCAGCGGCGGAATTTTTATCTGGAAATGAGTAACGTCTGCGCATTTCTTTCGTTCACATACAGTCAGGGGGATTCCAACATTATTTGGAACACATTTGCCAAAAATACCGTATAAAGTGCATCGTCTATTGAAATTATGCCAACACTTCTCCTTATGCATAATAAGTAAATTGTTTTATTTGTTTTAGCTATGCCTTTATATGTTCATTAATTTTTTACTTTAAAGTGCAAATAAATCTAAATATATAAGTAGATTTCCTCAAGTACATCACGTATTTATTTTGTCTAAAGATTCAATAGGTTGCTATAATTTATACTTACGTGTTTCCGCCCACATGCTACTGCACTTGCATATTATTATTAAATAGCTAATGCGCACGTCTGTCTGAACAAATGCAATTCTTTTTATATTATGTTTCGCAGTTAATTTGATTCTAGTTGAGTACTAAAACTATTTAATGGATGGAATTGGCAAACATGTACGAAATGTTTCTATAGATAGCCCAATTTCTGGTACTGGAGGGGATATTTGTGTATCGTATCATGATGGAAGTGATTCCTTGTGCCTTTTAGTGCACAATATTCTCTAATTTATTTAAGTCAAAATCCTTTACATAAATCAACGTTAGTACTATTTCACCCAATTAAGTTTTAGTATTCTACAAACACTACACTCTTTCAACGCCCTGAATATCAGCTATTTGAAGCTTTATGTACTTACCTTCCTTTACATCACGGACGGAACGAATTTAATGAAATAAACTGTCACATTTTACTCTGCATGTCACATGTAGGATGTTAGAAGGAACACAAAGTCGGTGAACTGTGAACTACCCAATGGTAATGGTAAATATATTAAAATTTCATGATCAAAAGAAGCAAGATTTGTAGTAGTTTTTTTCATGTTCTCATTTTCCTTTTAACTAATAGTGCTCTACATAAGTCGGAGTAGTAATCATGTAACCCCTTTCACTTTCATTTGGCAGGAAGGCAAATGTGTCTCGTTGAGAGATCATCGCACATCCACTTTCTTTCACCATATCATATTTACAGGGGTAAGTTCTAAGGCTTTCCTTTTCTTCCATGTCATCTTGAAACTGCCTTACATACACCATGTTAAGTAATAAGTAATGTATGAGAGTTGACAAGTGTACTCTCAGGACGCACCGCGCACAGGAAAGAAAACAAGATGGGTTCATGTTGCAAACAAGTAAACGTGCAATAGGCAACAACGGGGCAATATGGAACCGTGTGGTCCTTTTGTCTTTTGGAGTAGAAGAATGTCGATTTTTTATGTAGATATTTGTATACCATAGACGAAGACTGGTACACGCCCGGGAAGATGTACTGGAGAAAGCTGGTTCTGAATACCGGAGTTCAATAGACGAGACAAGACGAAGAGTTCACTCACTTTCTCTTGCTGAAATGAATTATTTGGAAATAGTTGAGGATGGGTGTGGGTGGTTGACTGGTTGGAAAAGCAGGACAGGGACAAACAACTTGGAAGGAGGAACGTTGCTGACTTTGAATACGTAAACAGTGTTACTGTCACGTTGCATTACAGATGCCATTGCCGATTTTACTTTCATTCCTATAAAACCACGTCGCCGCATTTGCTACGCCCTTAGAGGTAGATTGTCTCTGTTGTCAGTTTGCAACTTGGTCAATTATTAACTACAAAAGATATTATTATAATGGAAAAAGCTGTGCATAGTTTACTATACTCCAAGAAGAAATAGTGTGTACAATTGTATGTATATTGCTGACTGATGTAACATGAGAAAGAGGATGTAACTATACATTTCAACGTTCCTATGCATTTCAATATGAATAAGCAGTTACGCACTGCTATATAATGCGAGGCTTATACTTGAATCATTATAACAATAGGATGGTGGAACAACAGAAGAACTGTTACGGACTTAATTTCTCTACAAGAATACACAACATTAGCTACCTAAATAACGCATTTATACCTAGTGGTTTAATTCCCCAGTGATAAAGTGGTTGATGTGCCAGCTGTCACCGAAACTAACTCATTCTCTTCTTTGAGGTTCGGTCAGTCACCCGGTCTAATTTACTTTATTTCTAGAGAAAGTGAACTAGGTTTTCCCAGTACTGACGTTGTCATTGTTTACTCGAAAATCAAGAGAATCAAAAATTAATGAATAATATATCAATGTTTTCATTAAATTTAGAAATGAAACTGCAAAAAATAATGTTTCATTTGTACATTGGTACGTAGATAAGATATTAATGGCCACATTGAAACCTAGATATAAACCAAAGCATTTCTTCGTTACTTACATCTTCTTGCATTTCTACCATGTGCTGTCATTTACTTTCGATTAGTGAACCTTTTGTATTCATTAGTAAATTGAATGTGTTGAACTGGAAATTACTTCTCTGTCTCTGAGTACAAAATAGTCAGTGTATTCTAGTTCTAGTTATTCTAATTCCTTTGGATTTCACAGCACAAAGACAGAAAGGAAAAGATCTTCTAAATAACTTGTGAAGGATGAGTATGTACAAAGGGAAAGTTGCATATGTATATATACATACGTACATAATTTCCAGGTTGAACCTTACCGCAACGGATTAATAAGAAACAGGAGCGCGTGTACTTCACGCATTTTATCTAGACTAATTACCTTCTTCCGATATTAATTCGTAGTACTATAGAAGCTCTCATGGATTCTCTATTGATTGACTGGATTGACTATATAAGTTCAGCAACGTCCTTACTCGTTTCGCTACAAAGAAGGTGCCCACACGCAAGTTCCAATGTTTGTACTTGTAGTTTGAATTTATTATTAGTGCTTAAATGCGGTTGAATGTACTTGGGTTATTTCAGTGGTGGTGAATGCAGTGGATGGGCATTATAATTTTCGTTTCGTATGTTATGGTGGAACAAAAGTATTAAATGATAGCCCTTGCTCCCTCTAATTCAATACTTTGCTCTACTTGCACACAAATAAAAACCTTTTCTTCTGTATCTACTTATTGCCCGCGAGTGCAACCTATACATAATGGCCCTTTTCTTTTCCTCTCTTTCTCTCTCTCTCTCTCTCTCACTTATCCTGATATCCGCCTGAATAAAACAAGAAAGGTTTTAGTTTCTCCATCGCAAAAGCCTTAAATCTCATGGAAGGCTTTACACATGTCAGAAGATTTTGTAGATCCTCATAAAATCCATTAAAATAATGATTTTTTTGAGAGGAGCAGCTATTAGTACCGTAATTTATTGAACATGCAAGGCTTTTTAAGGAAACCCATTACGCAATGAGTAGCCTGTAGCGATATACCTAGTATAATAATATGGATGGATATGTACTGTATTATGATCGTACTTGTAAATTTCACTGTTGGTTTACGTTACTTGAAACGATATAAATGAAGTAACCTTTGTGCTCTCTGTTGACTCCAACAAACTGCAAACTAAATACTTACACAAGACCCCACTGCTTCCCCATTCATTCAAAGATACATAACAAATTATTCCACGAGCCTCACCGCACAATTCCAATAGCATTTTATTCAAAAACACTAACAATAAGTTCAGTTGAATAAATACAGTTTTATATAGCCCAGATTATAGATGGGTACAGGGAATGTTTTTCTTTTTCCATATTAAGCGTAATAATAAACAGTAGTGTGCTCAGCGGGTAGTCTAACGGAAGTTATTTTCTTTTTTAACAAAACTTTCAGCTTTGAAACTAAAAGTTACGCTTTTCTCATACTCCAAGTGGCATTGGCTTCCTCTTTCTTTTTTATTTTGACACAGGTGGAAACGGATCTCGTATGGTGAAGTGAAAGCTAAAAATGGATTATTAAACTTGTTATTCAGACTTTTCTCGATGCTCTTACCTGGCTCCACAAAACTTTTCCTTTTTAGGCTGACTATTGATTGCGATTGGTTGAAATACAATGGAGAAAAACTTGCAAACATGGGACAAACAATGACAAAATAACTGTATTGCTTTGTACTCCATAAACATAATAAAAATAACATAATGATAAGGTTGTAAATCACACAATGTATAGGTATTTCGAAATAGTATATCATCATTCGTTTGTTTTTTTATTCCGAGTACACTGTTGTGCTTTGAAACATGAAAAGCGAAGGGAAGCGATGTTCTTTTTGGCGGACAGGGTGTAAAAAATAAAAGGCCCATAAACTATCGGAGAACTACCTTCAGCCTGTTTGAAGCCATTATTTTAGAAGAAGTTAATACACGACACCAGGCAATGCCCCTGACAGAAGAAGAGATTCTCAATTTTCTCCATGTATGTACTTATATGCTTATTTGCAGTGAAGAAGAGCGGCAACCTTACCGAGAAATCGAGGGCACAAACCCCGGACTCGGGACGTTGGCAGGAGAAATCTGAAACCGATGCAATATACAGGCAACTAATTTTTATTCCTTTGGCAGTTTAAAATGCTTTGCCACGTTTCTGGCATTGTCCTAAAATATTGCCATAAAATAAATAAGCATCTTTGCACAAAAAGAGCTTCGTTTTATTGGCATGCTGAAGTATATTTTTAATGTTCAATTTCTCGTTGTGCTATCGACAACACTGGAATACGATAAAAAACGCTGGTTGTGAGATTATGATGATGATCTTTCGTTGGTACAGTTGAGTGTGTTGTGCAGGGAGGCAGAGTAAACGCTGGAGCAAGTGGTTTCTTCCTTGGAACGAAGCAATTTATTATAATAAAGTACCTACTGGTGTGTAAATAAAAAATGTTTTATTCTTTCTGAACCCTGTTTTGTTACCATTTTCTAAGACTTATACAATCACTGTGGTGCATTATCAAACTTTAAAGTGTCTCAAGGCCGTGTTATACTGTTCATTCTACCAAGTACGCATGTGATATGTGATACGTTCAAACGTTATAACAAGCCTGTATAGCATTTTTATGATTTTCAGTTCGTAGCTTTACTTTCCGTGAATTCAAACCTATTTGCCCACACCTCTAAATCCAATATTTTTGGTAGTCATTTTATAAATTGAAATTCTAGTCTTATTTTTGCTGAAATACTTATATTATCAGTAAACATAAATTCATTTTAAATTCAAGTACTCATTCTCAATTTAATGACAAATCTATAATATTCGAAATGACATACAATAATATACTATTAAGACTGCACTTCAAAACCATTGGTCACTACTAGCATAACAGATGCTGACAATGAAATAAAACTTTTTGTATGCCTTTTGAAAATCTTACATTAAAGTGAAATAATTTTTCGTTTGAAGAGACTGAATTTTGTAGAGAATTCCGCTTAACACAATGGCCTTACATGATGCAAGATACTTCAGTTTAAAAATTCCTCACGTATGGGACTCCCTCTATAATCATACAAACGACACGAATGAAACGTTACAAATGACAGTATCAATATCCACGAACAGCTTTCATATCAGTCCATTCACTGTGATGATGATGGGATACATACAAAAATGAAATTGAGAAAAGTAGGCAGCAATTGCCTTTTTCTTCAATTCCAAAGTTGTTTCGAGATGTTATACCTTTTTCTTTTCATCTTTCTGTGAAATTTAGGATACACGCTTTCTTCTTTAACAAAGGAGAAATACAATATACAGAATGGATATAAAATAGGGAGTTGATTTGGGATATACAATCTATTTCTGCCAGGCACACGACAATGACGATAGGATATTATAATGTTATTCCATGCACATGAGTACTTGATGTTCAATTCTATCGGCTATAATATTATAGGGAAAGAGGAAATGATATGATATCGGGCCGACGGGGGAGGAAGCACGTTTCTTCATCTCCGCTCCCATCTTTCATTATTACCACCAGCAGTACGGTAGAAATGGAAATGATATTGTTATTACAAAGTTTTAAAGTAATATGACTTTTAACTGAACTGAACTGGAATTTTGATAGGGAATAAAGAGTTCCTCCAAGTGTTTCTACCATTATGCTGATCACATTACATTATAGTAGCAGTACAAGTGCTACTTCGCTAAAAGTGTAACAACTCACGCAGTCACCAGTATCAGCACTGTAGTAGTAGTTACATGGAAGTATTATTAACCGAAAAGGTAAAGTAGTTCTTGCGTTCTTGGTAGGCATGTAGTAGCATACATATATACAAAATAGCTGTCTTCATGAAAGCACAAAGAGATTCGCATCAGCAACAACTCCGTGGCAGTCTTCATGTTACAAGTTTTGCAAGAGCGATCATCGTACCAAGCGTTTTCTTCTTGAAAGATAGGAGTGGGTGAAAATACAGAGATGAATAGAAGAAGATTGAGTAGAAGTTTGTGGAATTCTTTGTTGTGCCTATTTTTGCAGGGTGTATTGCCACGCAGTAGAGCGAGGGAGGATACCGTAATGTTGCTTTAGTATTATTTAAAATGTGCAGCTGCTGAAATAATGTATAGCGTACTTTCCATTGTTTTAGCAGGTTTGGCGGCAGTGACATACATACATATAGATCAGATCAGAGAAAATTCGGGGAAAGTTAGAGAACTTCAGCAGTTAACAAATGGAAACCTTTTTATAAACATTTTTGAAACTTGAGTAATCTCACCATTTATAGATTTCATTTTAGTACATGATAACTATTTGTGAAGTTGAAACCAAAAACCATATTTTGGTCAGGGGCAACATGAAAGGTTTTTAATTGTTAGCACTTTTAGTGAAATAAATTCGGCTGAAACTAACGAATAAGGTTGTAAGGGATTAAATGCATATTGTGAAATAGGGATTTTGCGATAGCGCACCCAACAAAAACAAAAAATGATTTAATCATAATAAAGATTGTTGCTTTTATTGCTTGCGTTGACGTAGATATTAAAAATTCCTGGATACACGATATATATACAGAACCATAAAGCAAATCATAGTAGAGTATATTTTATCCTATAAATCAACAAAATTTATCTTTTATTTACATTGCAATTTCGAGTGTATATACCTTCAACAAACGCTTTGTAGAATGACATACATAATATATGCTACTAGGAACAACATAATTCTTACTCATTTATTCATTCAGATATACCTTGAACTATGAAAAATTATTTGTGTGAAAAAATGGAAAATTAACGATACATTTCTTGCAACTTAAATATACATATCTATATACATATAAAATGACTCAGAATAGGAGTTAAAGAGATGAAACCGTAAATAAGTATACATGACTCCTCTCTCATTCGTATTCACAAAGCGCATACCAGAATTTCAAACCGACTGAAGTCAGACTGAGAAGGATGTAAAGTTACAACTAGACTAGATGTTGCTTACACAATAATAAGATTACGCTAATTTCGTATTACTATGTTATCGTTATGCTGTTGTAGCAAGCAATCCTTGTCAAGATGACTATGATACTCTCCCACACCAACCGTATCAACGATGTCCTCGCTCACAGCGGAACCACCACCACTACAAACATTGTAGCTATTTAAATTGTTTAAATTATTGCAATCATTGTGGGTAAACTGATGCTCTCCTTTGCTGTCTCCACAGCCATCAATGTTTGTGATACTGGGGGTACCTTTAACATTTCCAAACAACTCAACTGCTCTCGGGGTCATATTCTTAAATCCTCCCTCCAGTGTTTCCAGCTCTGCGAATTGAGCCTGTAAAGACAACTCGTCTGCAGATAGGATCGTCGGCTCCTGTATGCATTGGTCATCATTATTACTACTACCAGTGCTCGACAAACATAAGAATGCCTGGGGAAAGGGTCCGCCAATGTCTTTTTCCGTTGATTCTCCACGAGTATTATTAGCAAGAAAACTATCATCATCCTTCTTGTTAGCAGCAAGAAGAGAGTCTGAAGAAGTTGTTTTTGTAGCAGAAAATGCAGTAACAGGAATAACAGGACAACAACCTACATTATTATTTGCCGAAGCTGGTTTGCTACCAAAAGTAGTAGTATCAGTTGAGATGTATGACAGTTGTGGCTTTCCTTTATTTTCTGTATCTGCCACTGCAATTCCTTGAAAGGGATCCATTGAATAGAAGTTCCTGTTTTCCGTGTTTACACTAACAGCATCAGCAAACATTCTGTCAGGAGGTAAAATTGTTGCAGCGGCAGAGAACCCACCTTCAAGACCACCATCGTCTTTTTCCTCACCAAGAAAAGTATTTTCACTCGGAGAATTTTTATTGACCGCATCATCATCATCAGCAACAAGATCACTAGCATAAGCAGCACCTATTCCATTTTTATTTGTTGTGTTCTTATTACTTCTAACACTACTACCTTTGCTGTTGGGACGAGACCTGCCACTAGTAGGTCCATGAGCAATAACAATTCTTCGAATTTCTCTTCGTCCTTTTGCTAGTAGAAACAACAAGGCAAATGCAAGCCCAGATAGACCAGCAATAAATATTAATATAAGCAGCAAGACAACCCCTAATGTCTTTTGCAATTTTGAAAAGCCTCTTTGAGGAGGGCCCCCACTTTCCGGCTCTTCTGAGTCTCCCAGTTTGTTTTCAAGGATTTCCTTTCTTCTTGTGTTCGTTGGTGAAGAAGCTACTGAAGAGGAGGAAGCTGTCAGATTTCCGGACATTGCCGTATGTTTTTTGTCAGTTGTATTATTGCTCTTTGTTTTGCTACTACTCTTATGCTTTCGATCCTCTCTTCCTTTTTCAACGGCCGAATTTTCGTTATCCTCTGAATCAAATAAAAAAACAGTAAAAAAGCGTTAGCTTAACATGAGAAACCGAAAATGTTTAGAGAGGTGAACAAAGGTAAAGGTATAGGCAAAAACTTGAAATAGGTATAGGTATTTGACTACTTAATTTGAATGAAACTAATATTGTCGTATGTAGGTATTTGAAACTACATACTTTATGTTTTACGTTATCACCAAACATTCTTTTTTTATGAATGTCTGAACATGTAGCAGTTTTCCTTGCCTTGTGACGTGTGGTACTATGATAGTAGAATGCTTGAAGAAGGGAACCAGTGAAGTTCCCACCAATAGCTGCAGGGGCCGTACGAATGTAATAAAAGGGATTCATTTCCTAGAAACAAAGCTTGGGCAACCATAAGGGTTATAATATGCCCAAACTACAAGGCCAAGTCTTTAGTTTGTAAGTTTCACGAGAAGATGTTCTCATAATTTCTTGTCGTTCCCTGTAAAAGATGCAGCAAGTCTAGTTCATCAGTCAGTCTGTTTGAAGTTTTACCACTTTGAAATGAAAGCACCATGTTGGCGTACGGGTAGAAAAGTGCATAATGCAACTATCTTACTAGACAGCACCTGGAGGGCAGAATAATAAAGATGAGATGAGGTGCTCTTTAGATGTGTGTTCTTTCGTGTGCTTTGAAACGGAAAGTTCTGCTGCAGCTCATTATGAACTTGAGAAGGAGCATCGTCATATCATCTCATTATGATGACGTTTACGCTCCACATGCATGCAACGTTCCAGAAAGGGCACTAGGACGGGAAGAAATAAATATTATTATGCTTATGATTACGCAATATTTTCTTATGGAAAGTATCAGGGGAAGTTTACACGAAAATGATTAAACAGTACAGGGCTCCAAGGCTGTAGTAAATTGCAAGAATAAGAATAATACAGTATTACGTGAAGAGATGAGGGACCTGTTTTAAGATGTAATTAATTCTTGTCTGCCTAATGCGAGAACATGCCGCGTACACCTACACACCAAGTCGTTCACGGAAAGGAAAACAGTAAATTTGATTAATTAAGAAGATTCTTTGACGCCGTGGAATCAGTGAAGTACACCGAACTACAAGGAGCGCAGTCACTTTTATGTTACAGTCAGCGTGAGCGTATACTTAGAAAAAGGAAAACACATAATTGCATAAGTTGGATCTACACTAAATCAGAGATAATGAGAGAGAAAACAAAACCCTTTTATTTCGGAATATTTTTCGCTTGAAAGCGTTAAACCTTCAATTCGTAAACCAGAAAATAGCGTATAATGGGTACGTTTCCTCGTCAAAAGAGCTCCACCAGTCCACCCACAACAAGTCAAGAGCTTCTTATCAACTGCTACCATAAATATTTAGTTTTCCAGCATTTGGCTATATGACATGATAGTTTTTTTTCATATTCCGGATCCACGTTTGAGCAGTGTATTGTAAATATTTATATGAAATTGGATTTCCTTTAAGCAGATTAACGAAATATGGACGACGTAGATTAATGCTTCAGAATATGGTTTCAATGCTTCCTAAACAATATTTAATCTGTTTGGAAATATGTAGTTATTATCTTCAAATATACAGTTGTAGAATTATTTTGAATACCTACATATGAATACATGATACAGTTATTTTTATACGTAGTTATGCAGAAATAAAATACTAAACGCTGCTTATGCGTAATCGATAAAATAGCGGTTATTAAGGCCGAAGCATTCGACCAATAGCATACATATGTGCAATATTTAATGGTTTAATCGTTATTTCAGCAATAAATTAATATCTTTTTACGATGATCATACTCACAGCATGAGAGCTTATTTTAACACAATCCAGAACTATGGACCGCGTTATTGGAGTATTATTTCATTGTATTCATGTAGTATAAATGTAACCGTTCAATCGTATGCATACATATCCCAGCTCAACAATCTATATGCTGTCATCAAACAAATTTTTCATTCATCCTGTGAAAACGCTTAATATGTATTAAATTTGCCTATATTTTCTGCATTTTAAATTGATTATGTTAAAACGACCGACGTGTTATGATAAGTTTATCAGTCAACTGAACAAGGGACTTACTTTTGACAATGTGGAATAAGCAAGGAAACACTTGAGCTCCAAATGAGTTTGTAGCATAACATGCTACCGTTCCATAGTCCTCGTCGCTCTTCACTTGGTACGGAATAAGGTCCCTATGACGAATCTTATCTTGAAATCCGTGAGCAGTCACATCTCCTCCTCGAGTTTTCCCGTCTATGATTCCGAAGTAAGATGAGGGTGATGAAGGGTAGACATGCCTTTTAGGTTTCTTCCCTTTGTAGTCGTTCCCAGCAGCCACAACAGTGCTGCTATTCGTCCTCGAACTAATATCAGACGTCAATTTTGCTTTCGCTGGAAAAGAGTGTTTTGAAACATTGAAAATGTGAGACGGAGCATCTTCTGACGTTGAAAAGACAACATCTGAGGGAGAAATTGAATCAGAATAGTTCCTGGTCGATTTTTCCTCCTCTTTTTTCAAGATTACTTTTCCCCTAGTTGAATAGGTTTTCTCAAATAAAATATCTTTTTGACTTGATCTTTTCTCCTCATTCTTCTCCTTTTCAACAGTCGTCCTTGTCGTAAGAAGCGGAGAACCACTACTTGTTCTTCTTTCCGAATTATCCGTCATCGCATTTTTCGATGAAACATCCTGATGATGAGGAACATGCTGATCCTCGGGGTAGTCAAGAGATTCAGAAGAGGATCCCGATGACAGCTGAGGGTAACCAGTCTTTTTTGGGGAAGGCTGTACAGCTTTCTCCGCTGCATCTTCTTTTCCTTTTTTAAGATTGGATTTGCTAATACTTACATCAGAGCTCGTGGTAGTACTCATGGTTGTAGTCACGTTATTGTTGATGCCTCGAGCCACTACTGTAGACGAGATGGGAAGTTGATAATATTCAGTTAAATTTCTAAAAGTAGTACCAGGACTGCTGCTGCTGCTTATTTCTCCGTTACGCGTACTGTCAGATCGATTAAGAGTCCAATAAAAATTCAAATCGGAAGGCCATGCCAAAACGTTGCATGTCAACCACTGCGTCTCTCCAATTGCTAATGGAACTTGTGCTGCCTCTGAAGTGACACATTTTGGTGAAACTGTGCGAGTAGAGACAACAACAGGCTTACATCAACACACCACATTATCATCATCATCATCACAAAACCGCTACCACTGCCATCCTTCTAAAAATCCATCTTATCATTTTTCACATCTTTCTCCTATACATCCATTCATCTCTTCCTTCCACTTTATTGAAATAAGGTCACATGTACTTGTCTGCAGTTTCTACTGCCGCTACTACTACCACTAGGATGGGTGAAAAGCGAATGAAAGAATGATTGCTTTCACTACTTTCCTTTGGTTTCTGTTTTCTAACTTCCTTCTTATATAGCATTCTATTACTAAAAGTGGTGTTATAACTTATGCATGCAAACTTTTTTCTAGATGGATTTTTTCTGCTAAATCTTTTTTCGTTTTTATTCTTGCAAGATGACATACACACATTATTATGTATTTTATATGCGCCATGTCATCTCTGACACGAAACATCCATGAAAAAAGTCAATCTTTCGTTCTGAGAAGAAAATTGTGAGAATAATTTGTTATCAGTATATGCATATTTTGTGTTACAAACACACGTAGGCATACATGGTAATAATACCTATGCATGTATGTATGTATATTTATTTATCAAAACCATAAAGGAGAAAAAATAAGCCACACTAGACTTTTCATCAGCAAGATGAAACGAGTTTTTTGCAATGTTTCCTTCTTTAGATTTTTTTGCAAGTAATAAGACTATCATTTTTCATAACCTTCACTTTTTCTCACACACAGACGATGTCCTCTTCTGCTTAGAGCAGTGTCGTCTAGAGTATCATGCGTGATCAATAGTCAAGAGTTTTTTCGCGATAAAAACACTTCAGCAGATTCCATATACAAACTTGAAGGTACTTTGAATGTGCTATTTTCTATAGTCGTGTTGGGTTTATACGAAATAGCTCTAAAATGTACACAATTATGTGTTTGTGCGATGTACAGTCTAGGAAACAATAGAAAGTGGAAGGATGTCATCATCTCAACACTCCAATAAGGTGATGGTGAATTGCAATAACATGAAAATGTTGTGGGTGGAGAATATTTTAGAGTGTGGCTGCTGACGAGATAAAGAGGACACGAGAACGAAAATAAAACATGGTTCGCGTAGTATCACTCACGAAATGTTGACATTGTCGTAAGGATAGTTTGTCAATCATTCTAATGACAAAAAATCTTGCTCGGTCATCTCGAGAAGAGCTACTTGTAGGATTTTGAGGTGTCATAATAAGTACGCAGAAGTCACAAGCAGAATTCGCTGGGTACATTTTATGGAGTAGAGAGCTTACCCTAAAAGTGATGACAATAGATATGCAATAAAAGTAGAGATGATCATAATATGACATTTCGGGCGAATGATTTTTGTCATAGGAGAATGAACGTCAAATGTGAGATGAAGAGAAGTAGACATTTGAAAGGAAACTATCGAAAGTTTTGCATTTCAAGACCTTATTATACTTTTAAATTGTGAAAATATGTCCACTTTCTTTTGTTATCAGAATAGAAATGATGAGACTGAATTGGCCGCTATTTTCATATACCAATTTCATTCAGATCCTCCAATTGTCCTGACCATTCGTCATTCATTTTTATGCTTGTTCAATACTGTGTGATTGAAAATTAGTGATTTGATTTGGTTACGTTGATACTCACTCCTGGTGACATGACAGTAGCATGTGCTGAGCAAGATAGTGCAATCAACAAAATATTCCCCTCTGTTGACTTTCCATCAAAAATTTCATTATTATCATTACCATCACACATTCCATTTTCTTTTGCTGTTACTTTGTGTGACTAGTGATCATCGTCTAAAAAATCTTCACGTGAAAATTTACTGATTGTGAGGAGAAAACAATGAAACCTACGTACTTACTTAATGCAAGGACGTGAGATAAAAATATGTTTCTGATAGTAAAAGCATATTGCACAGTCATGCAAGGCTATAACACAGCACGTATTATTATGTATATAGGTATATACGATAAATACGTACACATATACACAAGCATGGCTGATACTTTTAATGATGAAAAAGCAGTGAGAAGCCGAAAAAGGCTGTCATTTTATGGGCGGGTAAGAATGATATACGCGAAGCCATAATTTATGGGCGTTAACGAGGAGCGAGACAGCGGAACATTAATGACAAGTCATAAAAACCCCATCGCCTTTCTCCTCACAATTCGCTCCTTTATTTCTCACCAACAAAAATGTTCACACACAAAATGCTCCCCTTCCAGCAGCAGCACATTCTCGTGGTATTGACTGCAAGCAAAGTTCCTTTTCTTTTTCTTGCGATGGTGTGGTATATATGGTACTGTGGCATGACATGCAAACCCATGACTTACTAACTCCCTGTCTTCATGGTTACTAGCTTTTAGTGTAAGCGCTGCCAGTAGTATATCATGATATGAAGATAGAAACCAATTGTTCGTTTCAGTCAAGTATGTATGAAAAAACGATGAACTGGGGGTGCACTATGTATCTACATGATTTGTATGTTCATATCTTCAGAACAAAAACGATACGAAGAACAAAAAGCGAAAATCAAAACCATCGCAAACATAATAGTGGTGTCCTTTGCTGCGTTTTTATCAGATTGATCATCATATTATGATGTGGTTTTGGGTTGGTGATGGGTGAACCCAACTATGCATTATTATGCACTCATTTAGACTTTGCTTGGCTTGGTCTTGTTAGTAAAAAAGTATCTTGAGAGATTAACATGATGAAAAAACAGCATCGTCATGTCGCTCCTCTTATCATTTCCCTTGCCTCTGATGCATTGTCTTAAAAATGGTTCTCTATAGTTATTCTCGTCACATAATGTTCACTAAATTATAACGTGACAAAAAACACAATGATGACAGTGGATCTCATTACATTTGGAACTGCATACGTCATGAAATAATGTACAAGGAGGCCTTCTTGGCTAACTGCACTAAAAATGACGACGTGATTACTTATACACAGGTCCATTTCTATCCCTAACTTCCTAAGCAGCTTTCATTATAGTAGTAGATAGTATGTATCAAATTTTTCTTAGAATTTCCAGGCGGTGGAGCTCATCATATTATAAGAAGATGAACAAAGGATGTACAATATGAAACAAGCTGAATTTAGGGCAAATGTGGCAAGGAATAAAAATCTATCAAATAAAATGAACTGACAACAAGGATGCTCACCCTCTCGGATTACGACCTACTTTCTACTCGAAAATGCACCTTAAAAGATTATATCTGAATGTTGCATCATCATCATTAACTAAAATGAGTAGTACCATTAACATGTACAATCGGGTTACCATCCATATTCGATCCCTGATAATAAATTAACCGTGATCTTTTCCAATGCTGTAATATATGCCGCGATCCCCATCCTTTACTCTACGGCTAAAAATGAAAGCCAAATTCGTAGTATTAGATACTTTCTTTATTCTCAGCATATGTGCATTACAAGTTCCACTGAAGATGCCACATTTATTGATACGCTAAAATCTTACATTTTATCCCACGTTAATTCTGCCAGACAAGACACCAACGAGTGTGAGACCCGTTGCTGTGAGTTCTTCGGTGTAGGACATTTGATACAGCAAGTCCTTTCCGTAACATCACCTCTCTCAATTACTAACAATTTCGGCGTGTAAAGGAAAATTTCACAATCTTTAATATAATCTGTCTATGTATTTAACGTTGTAATGACCGTTTCAGGTCGGCTTCATCTTTCTCCCAGTATTGGCTTTCATCACCCTCGTATACTTTTAGCTTCTAAGAAACGGAAGAAGAACCTGATCCTTTCTCCCTATTTTACTCACTCAGTTCAGGTTAAGTTTTCGCTTACTTGTCTCCTGCCATTTTCATTTCATTTTATGTAACTGGATATAGGCAGACCCAGACACAAACGTGAACAAGTTTCGAGAGGATAATATTTTCTGGCTGAATGATCATGTGGGTGAATTGATACAATATGTAGAATGCGAACAGGTAGGTACATTTAATGTGTGAATAGGTATGTTTCAAGTTGTTTTGAACCAAATACATTATCTTGTATCATACTATAGGTGCTTCTTCTCGCCGAATGAGGTACAGAAATGAGAGTATGTACTGCATAGATTCAGAAGCTTCTATTACACACAGACTGCCAATCTAACTGTTACAAATAATGAGGAGAGTGAAAGCTGTTTCATTTTATTCACCCATGAAATTTTAGCCATATCGCTTCCTTTCACGATTTTCTTCTTCACGTTATTCTCCCAACTCCCTCATGTCTTTCCATGAACATATTTTCTATGAATTGCTTGTTCGTACTATTGCAATTGGCAGAGAAGAAAACAGGAGGTACAACAGGCAGGGTTGGTGATGATGGGAAACCATCTCGATAAAATTCTGTTCGTTTGCAATCAGCCATCACCATTCAATGATGTCAACGTGTAGTAATATTATACAAGTCTTATTAAACAGAATCCTTTACCCGATTGGTTAGGTAGGTTCATGAATCCATGATGCGTACAGAATGGGCTTGCAATTTTCAAAGAGTTAGCAAACCAACCATCTAGCTTATTTACAAGTGATATCTTTGCCGATACAAATAACGTTGTGCAGTGGTATTTCCACACCATATTCAAGCTGTTGTCCAGTTTTTTCAACGGTCATTGTTCCATTCATGCACCTGCTCACAAAAGCTGCTCACCATTTACAATGATACAGAATTGGGAATGATACAGAAAACAGTTTGACGAAATGTGAAATTCTCTTCCAACTTAACTAAGGAACAGCAAACTTGTTTCCGCTTAACTGCCTGTTATGTTTGAGACAACGTTGTATTTTGGTTCTGCTTCGGCTCATTTTCTCAACAATTGTATCTTCCCATTATCCAGCCAAGGAAATATAAATAAGTATTCAACTTGGGCTCTACATATTGATGCGTCAAACGACACTGCCAGTTATCTTCTGCTATATGTAAAAATGCTGTATGTGAAGTCCAAACACAAAACAACAAGGATAAAATCGTAATCTTGGTTTCCTATACCAATGTCATTGCTCTTGAACTCAGCAACAACCGACCTTACTTTCGTTTGATGTATATAATCAAGGAAGCGTGAATGCAATGTAGCTTGTAAATTCTGATATACAATGTTTATTTGTTGACTGTTATTAGTCTACCGTATATTCACAGATGTGATACAAATCCATTTTATGTAGAAATTCTGGACTATAATAATATACCTGTATAGTATTATATCCGATACTGTGACTACTGATGCAGTGGCAATTGACTAATTGTCAGAATTTTAAAATTTAGCTGAACACTTACGATGAAGTTCAATAGGAAGCGTGTTGCTCATTCCTTTTCCAACATCGTTAACAGCTTCACAATTAAAGTCTCCTCCTATATGATGAGTTAAATATCGGATGAATAAGGTCATACCATTGATTCGTACACCTACCGTCTCGTTGCTGCTTCCAAGCTGACGACCCTTAAAAATGCATGCACTCAATTAAAACCTTACACAAGTTAATAAACACAATTGAAAATTGATTTAAAGCTCTATGGATTATTTGGACCAAGGCACCGCATAGAATCAAGCGGTGGATTTTTCCTTACCTGATGAAACCACATAATGGTGTGCGCCGGAGGATTGGCTTTCACATGACATTCCATTAAAACGGATTCTCCTTCACTAAATGCTGTTGTTCGGTTTCTTCCAAGTCTAAGGATCGTTACAGGAGCATCTGATCAAAATCCAGACACAATTTAACAGAAAAGCAATTACATATTTTCCGATAGGAGTATGGTATGATATGGTAAATGGTTTAAATGGAGCAAGCTGAAATAACAATCAATCCCAGAGTACAATACTTTACAATTATATATTATAAGTGTAACGTAATATCGAATAAAACATTTGGATTTAATTAGCGGGCTTGAATTGTGGATAATCATATACATACATAAATTAATTAATTAAACACATAATTTGCAGAAATCGAAATTGATCAACGATAAGGATTCCATACATATGTTGTGTAAATGTACTACAATAATACAAAACTGATCCTGCTTTCTAAAGTTGAATGTGTTTGTTTGATTTTCTTACTACAGTTTGTAGCAAATAAATATTTCGGACTCTAATGACTTATGGCTACATTTTGATCTCATATTGTGTTGACGAATTTGCTGTCTGTCGAAAATTTCGACTCGAAATAGAAAAATGACGATAATTTTCAGTTTCAAAAAAATAGTTTCTTCCAGGTTATATGAGAGAACATCAGTAACTAGTTTAGTGCTCGTCTGCATTGCATCTATTGCATATCTTTCTAACATAGATCAGCGGGTTCTTACGAAAATTACATGTTTTCTTCACTGTCAGTTGATACACATGACTGCTCCCAGTAATCTAGTGATGCAAATTCATCATACTGACTGCTATAATAAAGAACTGCAGAACTTCAGCCAATACTGCATCTTGTTAACTTTCCATTTCATACCAAAAGTGTAAATACCTACCTGTATACCAAAAATTCGTCAAACGTCAAATATTATATTAAAACGGAAAATATGAACCTGGAACTACTAGAAGTAGAAGTGCATGAAGGAACAAGGGAGTAGTATGAAGTATGTAGATTTTGCTTGCATGTATCTTCATCTTTCACCTTCTTTTAGTACATTCAACCTCCCAGCTCTCTCAAAACTCGACTTTTCATAATAGCAACAAAAGGCAGCTGGTATGGAAGAGGATAAAATTATGTATCCAAGTAAGTCTTGCTTGCATGTCAAAAGATTACGCTGAACAACAAAAGGGTCTCTTTCTCTCTAGCTTCATTGCATCACAGGCATTAGTTATCCAAAGTAACCATAATAGTAGTAATAATACCTACAGGAACACCAGTGTAGTCGTAAGACCAGTATATGTTTGACTCCCTACCATCATCAGAGTTTCTTGTTTCGCCGCCAGCTCATTCACTCACTCAAGTCAAGAAGAAGAGAACGACTACAAGTCCTTTGTCTGTGTACATTTATGTTTTGTTGGCTTCACAGAAGAAAAGCAGTAACACTTAAAGTAAATTCAATTACCACCATCACTCCACAATCTCAACGAGTGAGATGCTGTAGTGTTATGGGAGAAGAATTGAAGCTACACTAACAAGGAATCAAGCTTTATACATATGTAGTTAGGTGCTATATCTAATAGTTGTGTGAGTGCCAGCAGAGAGCTTAGCTCACTATCACACACGACACGACAGTAACAACGTCATTATCATCATCCCGTCCCTGGCTTTCTCCTTTGGACTTATTCCATTGCATTCCACAGCCGCCACCAGCAGCAGCAACAAAAACATATACTGTTACTATTAACTTGGACATTTTTACTCGTCCATGTCTTACTGCTGAGAAGGGAAAACAATGAATGTGTAAGATGTAAGTAATGCGAGACAATGGGCCAGTGAAAGTATATCTGTACTTTTGAAAGGCATTCTTTAAGATAAACCGCTTGGGCAGATCCCTACATAATATTGTATGTAGTGGGTAGTTTAGTGTACTTTCACTACAAAGGAAAGAACGTCGTACTTATGAAAATTACATTTTTATCATCATCAACATTATTTTCATCATCACAGATGAAAAACTACCACTGCTTCCTCCTGTTGTTACACAATATACTGCTGTAATACTCTGGATGCCTTTGTCTTTATTTTAATCAAAATTATTTACAGGAGTTAAGCAAAATGGGAAAGATAATATATAATATGCACTTTAAGGTAATGCGAGAGAATGCATGAGTTATAACAGTTTAGACTACTTGAGTACTTGCGTCAAACGGAAGTTACACAATATCTTTTACACAACATTGTTGTAATAAATATTTTGTAGTTAAAAATGTAACATTATTATTATGTTTTTCTGGCACACTCGTAGACCTTTAGAACTAAAAAATCCCTGCATGAAACTTGTTCCACAAACATTCATTTTTACAAAAAAAATATGTACTTTGTATCAAGACAAAAGAGTATGAGGAGTGTAGGGTAAAAATTGTTTTCTTCAATTTTTATTCTTTCTGCATACAAAACCTACTTTGTGCATGTTTACATAATAAGCTGGTTTCGCTACATACAGTAGACGCAAAATAAATTTTGTGATGTTGACTTTAATAACAGTTTGTGCCTTTTACTCAACAAATTTATTGTTTGTCTTGAGAAATATTATATGCGTGAACTTAGCTCAAAAATTAGGGACTGGGTCAAATTCAGCTACATTTTACGAGTACTTATTGTGGTAAACCTAATGTACAAAAGCATAGATAAAGTTTTAGAAAAAATAGTAAGTTCAGCAGATTACCGTAAATAGAGAAAAGTTATAAATGTGGCCAACACTTTTTGTAACGTTAACGAGTGGACAAGAAAATGTCAAACTACGAACAAGAAAATCTTAATATCTTCTATGCATGATTACGATTTTGGTTTCAAAAATGTTATTTTGTTGGACATGAACATGGCACGTAACCAGTGAAAGTGGAAGGATGTTGAAATACCTAGCAAGAAAGGTCGTACTGTTCCTAACCAACCAAACCAAGCCTATAATATTTCCCTTTATTGCAATGTATATACATGGTATACTATCAACTATGGTGGTTAATGGAACAGGAGACCTTGTACTTACACATTTCCTTTATGGAAAGGTGAAAAGTTAGCAACTCTCTTGATTAGATTAGTCTTATTGCTAACTCTATTTACAATTTACGCTTACTACTACCCACCAGTATCTACAAGTTGGTTTGGGTGACGATGCTTACTAAGGCTTACTTAGCTCGTTGCTGAGGACGTTGTTTATTTTTGTCATAAAAGAATCAACCTGGCTTCCCAATTTCATTAAAAACTTTCTCAGAGGAAAAAAGTTGTGAAAATTTCGTAAGTTATCATCTGTACTGTACATTTCATTTTATACATGGTTAACTGGCAAAAAGGGAATGTCGATTTCCTTGTATGCAATAATTACACATTATGGTTACCCTATTCTATCCTATCATCATTTTATTAATAAAATATCCTTGAAGTCTGCTCCATAAACCTAAGGAAGTTGAATGATAAGATTTGTAATAAAACATCTCACTGTATAATTACGTCAGTAATGGTTGACCAAGTCATTGGTCCACTTTCGGGGTCATTTGTGGTAGGCAGTGGAAGGAATGGAATGATATTTTTTCCTTTTAACTTGGATTAAAAAGTCAGCGAAGAATTGAGTAAATATAAATTATCACCAATTTGAAACAAGCCATGAACCACACATGTTGTATGTCTCTTCGAGCTTTTAGTACCCATGAAAACACTTCTAGCCGATCCCTTCGACGACTTTGACCAAGGCTTTTGGCAAGTTTTATTTTCAGCTGGATTGATCAATGGCATCCGTCTTAGCATGCAACCTTGGCGTCAGCATTGATGGAAGGCTCCACGTGACACCGAAAACCAGCACATATTGCGCAACAAACAGAGTGCTACTTTTGGCATATTTATACATCTATTTACATACCATAACAAATTTAAATTAAATAAAAGTTGGAAGACTACTAGTATCTGTTTACATGTAAGTATATCTAGGTATTTCAATTGAATTGAAATTGCGTGGGAGGGTAAAATGAAAAGTGATCTCGTATAAGATACGTAAATAAACCTCTTATTATTAGCAACGAAAGCATAGCTGACAACTTTGTATCAATCATAATCACTTCAACAATCGTTCTCGGAATGTGTATTTATTGAGGACCGGCCGATTTTTATTTCTTTAGCAGGAATGAATGTGATCAGGAAGAATATAATCATGACACTTCCATCATGCTTCAGATATGATTTCTTAAAAATGGTGTCAATAGCGCATTGATTTCCGTGGTAATTAGTTGGATTGAATTTTGGATTAAATGAAATATTAAATGCTTAATATTGTAACATCATATCTATTAATTCCGCTGATTTTCACAAAATTAAATCCGGGCCAAAATTTAAACCATCAATATATTATGTACATATGTCATCCATTTCAAAAGCAGATGTAATCCAAATCAAGCGACACACAAAGCGTTCCAAACAGACGGACAAACATGGAATATGATGAACAATACTTACACACTAAACTATTGTAAAAGCTAACAAGCCAGCTACGACGCAATAAATGACAAGGAGCCTGAAGAATGCATGTAATACGAAACTTCAATAGAGTACTTTACTTGGTACTCTGTACATAAAATGTGCCGGATCGATTCACTTTTGATGTAATTCAATACATCCTTAGTAATTTCCAATGTTCTGAAGTGCTTCATTTGCTTGTTAGATATGCGCATACTTGCTGATAGTTGAACCAGAATTTATTGTATTTCTTATTTCTTCTATTTGGTATCATTTGTATGCCTGCTGCGGGTGACGTCAAGTAAGGTAACGTGTGGGATGTATGTAAGGAATGGAAAATAAAAATCCTAAAAACGTCATAACTCATAAATGAGCATCAAGAAATCCAATGGGAAATTGTATTCTAATTTTCAAGCAGCCGCAGCTCAGAAAGAAATAACTATGAGCGAAGGTTGTAATTTTTCACTTTTACTGAGCGACAACGACAAGAGTTCACTCACTTGACGAATGGATCGTCTGACACTTTTTATTTGATATTTAATATCGTTGGCTAGGAATAGAAATTTGTTTCAAAATTAGCTTCGGAGATTTCTAAACCCAAAATTTTCAATTAGCAAATGTGATATTGCCATCTTAGATTTTTAATGAGATGAGAGAGGAGACTAGTAAACAAGTAATCTAATGATAGAGAGGATACCCAGGAAATTCAACCAACATACATCCAACCAATATAGTTGTTTTCAAGATCGTTCCAGTTCCGTCATCATTTATATTTTTAGTTTGCTTCAAATTTTCAACCTAGTATATTGTAAACTATGCTTTTTTGATGACGATAAGTCTAAAAAACTCCCTTTCAAACGCTTTTCTTGCTTCCCTAAAAATGGACAATATATTTTCTCTCGAGATATTGTCATAGTCACCCAAACAGATATGTAGGCTTCTTTTAGGAAGCTCAGGATCACAAAACGGGCTAAAGAAAGCTAGACATTTATAATGATTTGATTAGTGAAGGAAATTTGTTACTTTGACATGAGCTAATCTTATCAACTTGAAGAATCTGCTGGCTTTAGTACTAACTGACGCCGAACGCGAGTATACGCCATATTATTATCTATTATAATCCGTAAAATTCACGCCATACAAAATCGTCCATATTTAGATCCAGAGCTGCTAAAAATTACCATGAACTAACGTAACCTCTTTGTTACTGTCGTCAGTATATTGCTTATTTTACTATACTGTTTTTCGTAAACAAATATATGCTTATATTGTTAAGATGATAAATTCTCATACTAACCTCTAAACTATTGTCGAGCAGCAGGCACAAATGCTAAGGCTTTTCATATTTTCATTTGTATGCAAGTGTAAATCATAATGGCCTAAATGCGGCTATATGGACCAAGGGCTTATGTATGGGTCTAATCTAATCTTTTTCAACGAAAACTACCCCATTTACCACACTCAAGTTTCCCTTAGCAAACAATAAAAAGAAAGCAAAGAAGACAGTGATATATTTACCAAATGTCTACGAGCTAGCTGAATTTTCTACATCTTCCTTTTCACATTTTTGAATCTTTTTATACAAAATGTCAAAGGCTATTCCTGGCATAAGCTTGAAATTGAAAGAATGATGTTTTATGCTGATGAGTGAAACTGTGAAGGTTATTAGAAATTACTAAGCCAATTGGGCATGCTAGTCAAGATTACCCCTTTTCATCAGAGTCGACCAGATTTTTATCTTTTTCTCTCACCGCCCCAGTCTATTGATTCAAATTTAAAAGCATACTCATGCAGCATGGATGAAAATGAAGCGAAGAACTGGAAATGAAGCATAATTACATATTATCATCACTCATTATTATGACATTCTGAAATATTTACGCATTTGTACACTTCAGACAATTATAGTCCACCAAAAATTAGCACATTTTGAGCAATTGGTTCAGTTATTACGTTTTTCCAAAATGGCCGGTAAAATAAAAAATCTTACCCAGGTTTTTTGGAGAAAGCATGTAAACTGGTTGTATAATATTAACACACACATATCCATACACACATATTATTTTACTTACATTTAATCTTCATGGTTTTTCTCGCAATACTAGGCTTTCTAGAAACCCATGGGTTTTCTGCTTTGCAAATGATGATTGTTCCATCATCCACTACTTCAGGCTTGTACATGATCGAGGTTACAGTGACATTGTCTGCCATTGATTTCTGTGTTAAAAAGAAAGCATATAATACATCACATATAACACATAATAAGAACAGTATGGTGTTTAATAAAAGTTGCAATGTTTATCAAACAAAAATTCCCGAGTACCTTCTTTCCTTCCACCCACGGTGTACACAATTACGCAAATTGAAGAATCATAAACAATTTTTATAGTGTGGGTGGACGTTGATGCAACCTTTTAATCTCGCCCCAGAAAACACATGGACTATCAGAGATCATTCTCGTTAGCACTGTATTGTACTCGAGTTTGGTATATTATTCTACATAAAAAAATCCTAACCATTATTTTACGAACGAAGGTGGCTGAGATTTCGCTTTGATTATAAGATTTTTTACCAATTCGTATTTACAGAAGCTAATAAACTAAAAGAAAGGCTAGCACTTTCCACATATCCACGATATTAATTTGTAAGTGGAATTCATTCCAGATGCACGCTTTGTCCAATAAGCTGAGTTTTCTTTCAGACAAAATAAATGGTCACGAATTTTGCTAACGGGATGCTCAACAATCCATTAGTTATTGAATAGGCATAGAAAGTAGTATTAATTCTTTCTACAAAAAGTACTCAAACAAATAAGCTAAATAATAATGGAAGAATTCTTCACTTAATCTGAAGCGTGCTTCTGGCTTTATTGAAATAAAAAATAGTTTTCATTTGCCCATCTTCTGATTTTTGTTGCATGCTTCTTCGTATACATCAACAAAGAGGCTACCGTGAACTTTGCCTGTAGAGCCAGAAAGTACTTTGTACTCACTTGAAATTACAATAAACCCAAAAGTTCTTATTTTATCTTACGGTTTACAAAAATATATATTAAATTCGAATGCTCCGCAAAATCATGTCATCTCTTGAAAATTTAAAAGCGAAAAAGTTTTATACGCATATACTCATCATTATCATCATTTATTTTAGTTTCAGCTTAAATGTTACCCTTTAGTATACCGAATGCTGTACCGTTTACCTTTTATAAGAATTTCTGCTTTTGGAGTATGAAGTGAACACATGAAAAGGTAAAAATAGCTGGTTTTTAAAGAGAAAGCAGCAGCGATGAGAGCAGTAATGGGAGAAAAGGTGAAATATGATATTGTTTCTGTCAATACCCAATGGCTGTTGAAACCATTAACAGCTTGCACACATAATAATAATAGTTGGTGGAAATGCCGCGTCTACCGCGTAGTTCTCAAATAATATGCCTTTCCTAGAAAAAATGATTATCCTTTCACCACCTCTATCATATACGCCACACTGTCTACAATCTTGAATCATCAGACAACTTCCCATTAAAATATCTCTACAACCCAAATAAAGTAAAGCCTCAACCAACAAACAATTGCAATGCATTTACCAAATGCAAAGCTTTTGGGTATCTCATCGTATTTTATTTTCCTTGCTTTGTTTGGTTATGATGATTTTTCTTAAAACGTGAATAATGGTTTCCCTCTTTATTTCGGATAGAACTACTTCACTTATACGTTATGTTACCCTATGCGCTCCTACACAGCATACAAGTGCCTACACTAGTACCATTTTTACTTGTTATTGTAAAGTGATAAATAAAGAAATGTTCACCATTCATTTCTTGTCTAAATGGAAAAAGTCAAATAACATTACCATTTGAGATCTCGCAGCGATTCGTTTCAAGTTTTTCCAGAACTCTACTTTTACTGTAGGATAGGCCCCCATGGTCTTGCAAAATATAGTGTACTCGGATCCGGCAGTCATTGGAGATGGAATTTCCAGTTCCACGTTGGTAACCCCAACTATAGTGTGGAGTAATGAATCATAGTAACGTGCAAAGTCATTGCATAGAGAATGAAAACAAGCAATATGAAAACATGATGATATAAAATATAAAGTACGGACAAATACTACACAGATCATTCGAAGAAAGTGCTACTCAAACTTGGTTTCATTTCATCTATCACTTACGATAAATTTCCAGATGCACTTTGTGTGTTAATGCTTGTGTCTCGTTATTGTTATTAGCCTGGCAGCTGTAGATGTCCAATGTGTGATTTCTGCCAAGATCGTTAATTGTCATCTCGTTGACGGTATATTCTGTACCAGATAAGGTGTATGTTGTATCCACTATGTCTCCATTTTTGTACCATCGAACTTCAGGTAAGGGTCTACCTACAATGAAAGAAAATCTGAGAATCAGCAGAGATTTCACAATTCATCGTGTGTCTGTTCAAAGAACGAATTTCCTTCCATATAACGATTAAGGAGACGGATTTTATTGATAAGACATATAGTAAGTAAAATAGCCAAATTCTGGGTATAAGCTTTCCACGAAATGGTTGTTATTGGTTTATTTATTCTATAAAGGCAGCCAGCTGTACAGAATTTATGCAGGAGTCTATTAAAACTGATGAAATATTGCTTGAATTTTGTCCTATACATACTTCTAAATCAAAGAACGCTGCAATAATGGTTCACTGTTCATCATTTATATTGCAAAATTAAAAGTAGTTATCATCGTTGCAACAATTTCAATGCAACTTTTAACGAGTCTCGTGAGAAAACCTTTTCCATGATTTATAATTTGGTACAACACCGTCAACGTTTCTTTGAATGCAACTAATTTTCTTGTGTCAATATTTCAAAAAATGAATAGAGAGAAAATCTGTATTCCAAGAATCTTTATCCTTGAGAGACATACATATATGGCTTTGGCGAAAAAAGTTTTGGATTGCTTTCCAAACCCAAAAGTTCAAACTTGCATCGATAGGCATTCAGAATTATATCACGATCTACCATGTTATATGTTACATCGTGATTATATGCTTGCTGTTTACCTGTTTGGTAAGAGTATAAATACCTACTCGTACATATTCTAGTACAGGTACACACATTTTGTATGTTGAAAATAATTGTTCCAAAGCATTTCAACTTGAGCACAAGTTGTATATATCCTAATGCGTTTCTCATATGAATACGTTTAGTTTTACTTGAAATGTCGTTCTACCATTTTGATGACTGAAGTAATGAACAAAATTTTTCTATGTATCATGATAACTTTGTTTCTTGGAATTACCCCCATAAGCACTGCACACCAGAGTAACATTCTGTCCTTCGGAATAAGGGCCCATATACGTCACAGTAGGATCGGAATGCTTGTTTCCAGACATCATCATCTGCTGGTCGGAAATAGGACGGGAGGGGGACGTGTCCCGGATTTCCAGACGTGTTGGTGGCTCTAAACACGAATAACATTTCACATAAATTTAGGCAGACAAAAACGTAAAAACAGAGATACATAGTTGTTTGTTAAATGAATAAAAACACTTTAGTACTACTCAAGTTTATCTCTCATCATCATCATTATGATCCTCACACTATAAAGATAGCAGCAAGTACATATAGAAACATATCAAGCCAGAATTAACCGGAGTTGTAGACTAAGTGAGTACTCACATAGGTACTCACTTTGTTAAGTAAACTCTCTCCTATATGCTTCTAGTCTCCTTCCTCTCAGCTAATAATAAAACCTTTATTCTTCCCTCCATTTTATAAAAAAATAATCGAAACTGTGAAAGGATTAATACAACTAAAGATATTTATTTTAAGCCAGCTCCTTTCACGGGATACAACTATTGCTTACATAGGAGAATGAATTAATATAGGATTCCGCAAGTTAATGTGTACATTCTACACATAATACTGGACTCACATACATGCATACACATTATACAGTCGAGCAGTAAAAGTGATGAATGGAACACGCATAAAAAATCTTACACAATATTTGCACATGGTTCAGTATTTTCGCATTTTGTTTTCCAGTGTGTGCTACTATATTCATCAGTAATGACACGTTCATTTTCCAAATACATTTGATTAAATGACTCATGTCTATTGTATTTCTTTGAAGTACATAATTCCAGTCTAGGATATTCTGAGCAAATAAACCTCCTGTGTTCAAAGTGCTACGGATATACAAGTAGGTGTTTAATGTAATGAGTACCTGGTCGGTACTTATGATTTATGGACACAGGCATGCATAAATTCATCTAAGGAATGCCAACTTAAAACATGGTCCATTAATTTATTCGCAAAAAATTAATGGCTTCTCAGTCCCATTCCATATTGCATACGCAACAGAACTGGTGTAGCTAACAGCTCACCACACCAATGTGTACGTGATTTACTCTGTAACTTATTTTTCAACTAGCCTCAATTCGAAAGTGAATGCTTTATCCTACTAACATTTACATTCAAATAGCAGCCGAGCAATTTGTGCAGATATACCTAGTCATTTTTAGGTTATATGGTCTATGACAAGTTTCTTTAATAGTACATCATTAGGTTTTGATGCAGTAGGTACGAAGCTAAACGTGTGCATTGCTCTCACAACATTTGCCAAAGTTAAAATAACATAATAAAAACAAGCACATTTAGTCGGTAAAAATTTCCTGGAACAGGAAACATAAAAGGCTACCGCATCCTTCACACCATCGTTTCTACACAGTCGGCATGCTTTACATTGAATGCTTTTCACTATTTCTCAACTATGAACTGCGAACAAACCTGCAATTGCTACTATAAGTATCGGAAAAACTTGCGGCAATAAATTCACAGCACTTTATGAATGAGCTGAGTGAGAGCCTCGAGACCGGAAACAAGTTGATGCAGTGTTGTATCATAATTTTTCTGCGATGGTTTTGTGTACTAGGGCAGTAATAACACATAATAATAGGAGTAGCAGCACAGAAATAGCTGTTGGCAGTGGGACAACGCCTCCGGCTTTGTCGAGACCATTTGCAGCTTGTGTAAAAATGACCATTCTGAGGAACCCATTAATTGGCAGTGCATTTTTACCCAGGTGTATATGAATATTAACCCAACCCTATATCTGACAAACTCTATTGCAATTTCAAACTTTTATGTATTTATCAAGATGGCGTGATCTACTAAATAAGTAGAAAAAATGGGAATAGACACAGTTAGTTGTATTCAGCGTAGCAATTATTAGGCAACACGCAGCCAGCAACCTTCAGATACATATTATAAAACTCATTTAACGACAATGAACCAACCTAATATACTGGAAAATGACGGATCTGAACCAGCAAAGTTCAAAACACGCTATATTTCGCTCAATCTATCTGAGCTAGGTGCAGTTTCCGAGCAAAAGCAAGAGCTTTCCATCTGGTGTCTGGAAGTATTAAATTTTTCTTAATTATACATTTTATCATAGACACACAGTATAATTACCCTTTCTCTCTTTTTTCTTGTGAACCACACCAACAGTGCTTTTAGTGTAAAACTTTTCTGTTTATGTACTGAAGAAGACATGTTATGCAGTGTTGTGTAGCATATCAGTCTATGATCATAATATACATACCACCTATGAGCTCCTCAAAATAAGTTACAAGCATTTGCACAATCTTTACCTCAGCAGTTAAGCATACATAACTACTCATTGGCTTGCATTTTATGACAAAGCAAGCCTTCCAAAAGAGAAACTGTATGTGTATTATATAAATACGTCCGGTGTAAGTTGCTAAAAATAGTGGTCCAGCTCAGCAGACAATTAGTTCACGTCAATGTTAGCAGTTGTAGGCAATCGGCACCCTTGGAAGGGAAATTTATCATTTTTAATCCTAGTTAACCAAAATCATTTTGATTATAATGCATGAGCGCCTGATGACGACCAGTGCAGATAGATACCTAGTGACGGCAGATTTTGTTTAATATGTCGAAAGAGGGATTACTTAAAAACATCTCATAATTCACACATCCAACCAAACAACCTATGGCAACAGCTACATCCAAATAGCATTGGACGCGCTACCGTGGATTCTATACGAATTCTGTATACGCGACAACAGTACAGATTGCCATGTGAATTGAAATTATAGTCATGCTATATAATCAATAATTCTGATTACTGGTAAAGTTAAAATCTGCATGAATTTGGCATCATATGATCTGAACTAAAAGAAAAAAGATTGAATTTGGTCTGAAGAACGTCAATAGACGTATTAGCTAGTACAAGCCAGTCATAATATGGAATCAGTATAAAATTGGAAATGAAAAGTGAAAGCTGTTTACAAACATAAATAAAGTGTTTATATGTGTATGTTATTATGATCCTATCGGTTTTTACAGCTTATCGATGCATATTTATGTGACGGCTTTCATCAGAAAATAATGATATATACATACATACATACATGTTATAAATATACACGAAATTAATATTACGAATTATCATACACAATAGTTATGCGATTACTTGTGTAGGTATATACATATTATCCCACGTTTACAGTGTACATCACTTTATATCAACGTTATAATAATAATTATGATCATCTCACCGATAACTCTTAGGCGTGTCACAGAATTCGTTGTGGGTGAATTACGATAATCCACTCGACACCTATACAGTCCACCGTCTTTCGGCTTGAGCTCTTGGATCATTAACGCTGGATACCGTCGGTTATTGGGCCACACGCGAAAGTAGAGACGGAGACCCCAGTCATCTTTCAATGTCATGTGTCGAGGCTCGATTTCCTCATTTCTGGCATCATAACTGAAGCCAAGTGAAAACAAATACAGACACACTTCATTAATATGATATACATACATATACACATTCATCCATTTCCACCTAAACATAGGATGTGACACGTAAACAGGGTCAGTAATGAATGAATTTAGCCTATTAAAAATGATCTGTTGCACTTTCCGTTCCCAGTCAAGTCATCATCATCCACCAATTTCTCTCCCTAAATACGTAATGCATGAGTTGAGCTGTATTCCGAAAAATGTATGAAAATACAAATGTATTATAATAACCTAACAAGGCTGATAGAATACTATTTCACGCCTTCTAGCACGAAATTAGAAGTATGTGAGATATGTTAGTGTGCTTTAGGAAAACATGAACATGACCATACCATCCTCTTCTAACAGAGCCGCAGACAAATAGTCGTCAAGCCAAAAATATCGCTGCTGATGTGTTTTTGTAGGAGTGCGCAACTAGTTTTATGTAAGTAGAGGAAGAAACACAAGTGGTAAAGGTCATAAAGTTGATCATTTATTTATTGCACATCTTATCCTTTCACTTTTTCTCTTGAACTATCTCAGAGGGCAAACAAGACAGGTAGTAAATAACCATCCGACATGGTCGTTTGTGTAATCTCAGTCTATATAAGCACGGTTGGGAAAGAGAAACAGTCTTTGTACTTTGTACCACTGCACTGCACTATGGTACTACGACAAACACAATACACAACACGAACGATCGATATAAATCACAATAGCACCGTCCCATATTACAAGCATTATTACTATTAAAACAAATCTTGCCTATATTGTACTAAAGAAGATCCGGTGCTTCTTTGTTTTCTCTCAAACTCCTACGCGCGTACAGGTTTTACTGTCTGCAGTCAGGTCTCGCCTCATTGCCTTGCAGACTTTTATTTCATGAAATGCTTGGAATAGTGATTGATATCATTCCAAAAGTGAATGTGCTGACGTACGGATCAGAGGTATTCCGTTAGGTAACATTGATAAGCAAGTTGTGTGGAAGGAAAGATTAGTATTGTTTTTGGATCAAGGAGGACTACCTTTACTGTACTAAAATTCTTATTTATGTCAACAAAAGGGCGTAAAAAAGTTTTAAAATAATTCCTTGTAATGCCTGACCTTTTATTCATCTCATTGCATAACAGATTTTTTTTACATATTAACATAATAAAATTATTTACACGCGTATATACCTGTATATCGGAGCACCAGAGGAGCCTTTGAACCACAAAATCATCACAACATCATCGAAAGATGTGACAGGGCAGGCAATCTGGCCGACGGATCCGGAGACACTCGTCACTTCTTTGTCTGCATAAAATAATGATAAAATAATGAAATGTTATACAAAGCACGAGTTATTTAAGAGAATCTTCAATTTACATTGGCCTACCTAAACGTTCATCATTTTGCTCACTCATCACGTTCTGTATATTTGAATTTGAATAGAATATTGTAATATAGTATCGAATTGTACTTACACTTTGTTGATGCTGGAACACTATCTGATTTCGCTGGAGTACATATGAACACCACGAGGAGTAACAATGTTATGAGAATATGCAGACCCCAGCGATGATGAGTTGTAACTCTGGCTGTGCAAGAGTGGCAACAGCAACAGCCCAGTAACCTCTTCCTCATCTTAATTAAATCAACTAATCAACACATCTTTTGTTTGTATATTTAACCAAGCTTAATTGATTTGATAGGGACAAAATGGTGTCCACAAAATGAAGTTGAATAGCTTTTCGTCGAGTTGTTCTCACTCCGCCTTTCACTTCCTGTTCTGTTCTATTTACATCGTCACTGTGCACAACACGATAATGCACTACAGTTTATGCAATCGTCTTTTGTATTCGTCTGCGTAACTCTTGTCCGGTCGTTCTACTTCCATGCTTGTCTTTTACGTGAGACCATCTAACTCAATTAAAGTTCAAATAAAACAGCAGCTCACATTGCTTTACTCATTATTCATTTGGTCTCTCAAACGTAAACCGTTTTGTAATTACACTGACGCACAATTGGTTTTCAAAATATTCATCAATATATGTCATAAGATGTCATGAAAGCACACAATTTTAATATGTAATCACTTGCTTTATGAATTCTAAATGTTTCAGGTGAACAATAACATTGCAACACCACATTACTTCTTGTTCGTTGTTCATCGTCGCGATGTACTGTAAGTGACATTTCCGTGATTTTCACATTCACTCTGTGCTCCCAAAACACCCACTACCCTAAACCCAGAATGGGCAATGAACACATTTGTGATAAAGTATATACTTATTTATATTTGTCGTACATATGAATTTGAATTTCATTAAAACTTGATGTTCATGTGCGAGCACTAGAACAGTAAAACTTTCAGCTCGGTAATTTGCACACTTAATCACCATACAATTTCGCTGGGAGGTAGCCAAAAACTGTTTGAATGAATTTAAACGTTTTTTCTCATATATTTTCACTTTTTAACTACCGGCAACACTATGCACTGTTGTCATTAATGTAGCTAGTTAGCACATTGCACAACTAACTAATTGATATTTAACAAGGATGCTATTAGTAAAAATTCACTCTATAGCTGTTCATCGTAGTATTAAGAATAGTCCAACATATTTTTTTCACAGGAAAAATCTCCTACTCCAACACCAACCCAGTGCCTTCCATCACTGCAGAGGTAGAGGTTATAGCTGAGAGTTTGTCACCATTCAAATTCTCCATTCGTTTCTTTATTCAAATGTACCAGCATCACCAGGAGAAAAAGTTGACAAGCACAAAAAGGAAAAGGGTTTACCGAGTTTCTCTGTAAATCAATGAAATAATCTTTTTGTGTATATGCAGTACTAAAACTCAGTCTTTCTGCTCCTCCAGAAAGACTGACGTTTTGAAAACGGTTTCTTCCCCCAATGGTCCTCCAATCACTACTGAAGACTAAAGCCGAGCCAAGGCGACCGAGTCAAGTTAGCTGTAGAAGTGAATAAGAAAAACAAGAAGTTTGGAGAATGAGTGATGCATTCCGGTCTTTTTGCCTCTGAAAGGAAACCAAGAAACTCCTGTTCGTTAGTTAGAGATTCGAAAACGCTATATTCTCCTTCCGCACTGTCTCTCTTTGAAGTGGATATTGTATATATATAAATGCTTTACAGGCTCTAGGGACGCGTATTGGTCTGGCACAAACTTTACAGTGGTATATATAAATAGATATGAATATAACGGGGAGGTTAACAGAGAAGTGATAATGTACACGACTGGAAAAGGACCCGTAATGAATGTGAAATGTACACTGTTGAAGTATAAAATGTCTTATGAGGTTTTTAAACGAGCAAACTACCAAAAAGAAAAAGCAAGAACAACAACAGCAGTTAGTTAGCCGTGGCAGCAAACAAGAGTCGTTCGTTGGTCGTATATATAGCGCCGCGCTGCTGTTAAATGTGTCTCTTATGTAAAATGTAGGATAGTGGCGTGTGTGGTGGAGGAGGCGGTGGAGAAGAAGATATGCACAAAAACAAGAGAGAGAGAGAGAAAGGAGATAAATACATAATATATAAATAACCTAGATTCTTAACGTAAATGGAAGAAAATAATGCAGAAAGTTAAGAAGGAAGCTCTTTTCATATGCTTTACATTATTCAGTTTCAACTGTTTTACTCGTTATTGGTGTGTTCATGTTATGTACATACATGGATATAAAACCGATGAAAACAACAACAGACCAGCAAGAAGTACATGACGAGAATCTCTTCAAATCTCTTTTTTTCGGTCAGTTTCTGTTTAAAAGTTTGAAAACGCAAACTTTTCCTGACAAACAAGTAGTATGTAATGGTAGCTGGTTTTCTTTAGGGATGGAATGATGATGGCATAAATGAAAGTATGCATGTATGAATCTAGGGAGATAGGTATATGTATGTTTTTATATACATAAATGGTGAATGAAAGCAAAATCAGCTTTTACATTTTACATTAGCTAACATTACAACAGCCTCTGCCTACTTGGTTGGCTGGCTGGTTGGATACATTTGGAAAGAAATACATCTGTTATATACATAATCCTATTATTTGTAAGTAAGTTGTACTACATTTTGTTGACGAGTAAGTTGTTAGATTGGATGAATGTTGAGAATATCTAGTTGTTGTAACCGTTGACGAGTGAAATAGTATTAAAGTGTATACTTATTCTTTCTCGCGGAGCGTATTGTGCAACTCTGTATATATTCGTATAATAATCAAAAGGGTAAAAGGAAAACATTTTATTTTTCTTGAAAATGGGAAAAACAACAAGAAAGATAATACGGTCGTGTGCTTCTACGGTTCGTTGTATGTATGTTTTGCCGGCTAAATAGAGGAGAAACACATTTTCTCTGCTGTTTATTTTTTGAGGGTCTTTTGGGAGATCAGACACTTATGGGATTTTAGCCATTACAGCTATGTAATTGGATGTAATGTTTTTCTTCGTAAATGCATTCCATTGCAGTTAGACAGTCAAAGAGCATGAACACATCACATTCAAAAACAAGAACTAAAAGCAGAATGGGTAAGTAAAGCATGCACACAATAATAATAAGTATTATCATCACCAACAGAAAATAGGAAACATATTATGTAATAGCAGTGTATGATCATTAGTATTAAAAGAAATACACACCGAAAAACACTAAAAGCATGACATGCATGGATGCATTGGGAGTAAGACGGTTACAGTCTCAGTCATCAGAGAATAGAGAATGAAAGAGAAAAATGTATGTATCTGCGAAGCAGAAAAGTTTAAAATCATCAGCCGAGTCCTTTCTAAAATAAATGGAAACTTGTTCCTTTTGGAGCTGCTGTTCATACATGAATTGCGCTGTTGTCTGCTTAGCGGGAAAAGAGTTGACTACTTTAGCAATGACAAAGCGAAGAGTTTTGCTCCACATAAACCGTAAAAACAATGCATACGTGAATTTCACGCAGTGATTATTCTGATGATGCTAGTAAAAATTTCCAAGCATGTATGTTTTTTTTACAAAATAGGAGGTGGAAAATTCTAACAGAGTAGTCAACAAACTATCTAGAGATTTCACCAGTGGCTGTCTGCCTTAAGTCTATCTGGGATTAGAATTGTTGTTATTGTGATGATGGCATGTGTGGATGAAACAAAACAGTTTTGCTAACTAACCAACTAACTAGCACTACCCCTTACTTTTCATCACATTTCAAGTAGATACACATATGTACCCGCGAGTAGCTGGCAAACAAAAAGTATTCGTTATTCCCTCCCAACAATCATTGCGTTAACATATTTGTCGTCGCACATAGAAAAGTATACATGCACATGGCGAAAATATAAGGAATAAGTAATCGGCTTGGTTTATTACGAACAAAGCGGCATCAGAAACTAGAAACTGTACAATTCATAATTATAAATTGTTGAAATCAACTTTAACTTCTGATCCCTGTTCGTGCTGTATCTAACGCAAAAGTGTAAAAATATTTTCACTCTTTCCCATAATGCAGCTTTACTTGCACTTACATTTTTGATTTGTGGTCATATAAGAATGCCTGAAACTGCTTCAACTTTCCCTGAATTACAATTGGGACCTCACAGTCACGTTTTTACTTTTAGTCGCAATTGTCAAACTAACCATTTATAATATTCATACTGCACGTTTCGTTTTAAGTATCGTAGTAGGATTTGTCTAATAGATCTAATGCTTCGTTATTGAGAATTTTAAATCATGAAAAAAATATTCCTTAAAACAAGAACGTATTCACCTGCGGCTGTGTACAGCTGGTAAATGTATAAACTTTTCTCGTAGCACAACAGTTAGCAGAGGCGCTGTGTACTTTAGAAAGTGAATTATAACGGGTGGTTGAGGGAATATATTATGGTTTAAAGATTTTTATGTGCTAGGAAATTCCTACATAATATTAAACTGTTTATTTGTCCGCTAATTACTCTAACAGAAGAAAATGATGAATAGAAGTGTTTGCTTAGAAGCTAAAGGGAACAAATTGCTCTAACAACTAAATACTCACCCACAATTGTTTGTAGAAAACCATGTATTCATCACATGTTTCAACTTTACAAATTGTAAATTACTGCTAACTATTCCTTCCGGGAAACACACGATGGCAATATTGGTATTCTAATGCTGGTGGGTAAATAAAGGCAACAATCCAATGAGCTTGTTTATGATCAAACTTTTGCATAAAAGTATTGGTTCCTAGTTTCCAAAACACAACTGCAGTGTCCCACTAAACGCGTACTTCCTGTTTCCTTTGTTACTCAGTACTGATAGTACAATTTCTCTTATTTCCGTCCAATTTTCATTTTAGAAATGTATGGGCAGACTCTCAAGTTTATACACATGAAGAAGGTAAAGAAAACAAACCGACGGATATGATACTACAATTCTTTTAATAAAACACATCGTGTCAAGCAGCCAAAAGAATTTCATCAAGATCGTTGTATCAAACTTAAACATGTTCGAAAGTTATCCAAATCAAACTGTGGAATGTTTGCTGAAACTGAAAGGCGTCAGAAGTCAGGATAAAGAAATACTGCGGAAATAATACGATAATATTATTATTCAGTTTTTTGGCATACTTATTTATTAATCCTACTTGAAGGCAAACTGATTACCCTGCAAAGAATCCCATTTTGCGCTAGAGACATTATATAGGCTCCCCTTTGTATTCAATAAGTTTGCTACACTTACGTAGCTTCTCACATCTGCGCGCTTGTGTTGTAATGCTGCTGCTAAAGCTAAACTGTTTTCTTCTGTAGCACTTTGTTGTTGTCTTGAAGAACAACAACCTTTTAAATTACTTTCAAAAGAAAAGTTTACTGTATGATATACGTAGTTTCAGCCATTTATTTTGGCATGCCTTAAACTTGACTAGACTTTTCATGCAAACAGAAAGAAGCGAGTTTAACTTAAAATATAAGCATAACTACCAGCAAACGCTGCTATTACTACAAGCGCTCATTGCAAAACTGGCTGTTCAACTTGACTTATATGACTGCCTCTCGTGAATCTACATTTGTATGATCCGAGAAAGCAGATATCATCTCTTGCTTCTCTTCAACAAGGCATAAGGCTTTCAAATGAACCGTGCATTTTCTCAAGGGATAGCAAGCAACAAAACGAAACTATACACAATTGTAGTGCATATTTATGATAGCAGTCACTTTGGTAGTAGTAGCAGTAGCATAGCAACCACCAAGAGGCAAGTCAAGAATAATATTGGATATTAGCCCAAAAAATTTCTTTGAAATGATGCTACGCTACAAATTCACAAGTGGAAACTTTGATGGAAACATTTGTATTAACTTACAAAGTAAACATACCAAATACATTTGATTTATATATAAAATGTACATATGCATATTATATATGTTTTGTGGATAATATCATGTAGTTATGTATATGCGTACATTTTTTATAAATATCTCAAAACAACCAGGATGTATTTTTGAGGGAATAGAACAGAAACTAGGAGGTGTTATGCATCTTGGTTGATCTTAAGATCCGGTGGTGGTGTTTCTCTTCAGTGTTGGTTTGTGCTGGTACCGGATCATGTGCATGAATGCATTTTTATTATTGTATGCTGAGGAAAAGAAAAGTCTTCTCCGTTATTCTTATTATTATACAGTCTAAAAGAAGAGAAGATTAACACTATCTTGATGTTCTATCTAATCTTTTTGAGCGTATTAAATTGTAAAAAGTGTTTTATACATCACCATAAAACAGTAAAAGTATTTAGGGAAGGAAAATAAAGATAAGTATCGAACATTCTTATAAATGTGCGTGTTTTTGTCCTTTCCTCGGCGCTGTATTTTTTCACGCTTTCCGCAATAATAATATCTACCGTACCACACAGAATTGAAAAGTGGTAGATTAGTGGAGATTGTAGATAGATAGGGATGAGCCTGCCACGTTATTTTGTTCTTGAAAAATGCTCCAGAAATTTACGTTCACGTATTTATGTACATTTCTGTGTGTAGAGAAAATAGAAAGCTAGATATATATATGAAATATACCAAATATATGCATAAAATGTATTATACACTGCCAGCACTGTACTGTAGCATAACTGTGTAACTATTATTAGTACTTTTGAAAGTGAAGATCAGCAAAAAATCGTCACCATATAAAACAGCTTAAATTTACAAAGTTTATAACTTTCTGCTACAGTTAAAGAAACAAGCACACTTATATAGCTTTACCAACTATGTTATAAAATGTACTTCTAGTTTGTGAGTTAGCAGTATTACAGCGCATATTTGTTGCAACGTTCTCTGCTTATCTTTGAAGTTTGAAGGATAATATATCACATCCTACATGCATAAAGCGAAGCTATGATGTACATATTCGCAGCATCATGTCACTTTGTTGGCTTCTTGGCTTCTGTTGACGATGTTGGTTTGGATGAATGTCGATGTAGTTCGTGCGTGTGGTTTCTTCCTCGCGTCAGTTTGACTCTTTCTCTGTATGTGCTTGCTGCTGTAAATTTCCAGTGTAGGGAACATAGCACAACAACCTGAATAGTAGAGTGGTAGTGGTGGTAACAAACAAGTTGGTAAATCTGAAACACAACTGAAGCACAAAGTAGAGTCTCTCTCGTAGAGGCTGAGATTGTGATTGTATCAAAGTGAGTACGCAAAACACAGAGCAGAAAAAGTTTTCGAAATCATAATGAAAAGTGTTGTGAGCTATTCTCTAGACACACTGCTACATAATATATTACATATATGCTTTGAATGTCCTTATAAAATGATTTTGACTAACTTGTGTATAGGCAAGTCGGAGAGCATTTACAAAAAAATACACGAAAAGTTACTTATTACTGTACATGTTCTCGTGGTTGTTGTTCTGTCGTGGTGGCATATTATGTATACACCGAGTAGATTATTTTACAAATTCATATGCACCAGACGTTTTTCCTATCAAAACAGCAAAAAAGCTTTCATGATAGTCAAGTTGACGTTTTCATCTCATCATCATCGTAGAAGCAATAGCATTCTCCTGCCACTGATGATCTTCAAGCATGGCATGTCAAAGAAATTGCTTCCCATCAAAAAATTTCTATATATTACTTCCATGCGATGTACTCGTCACTCGTACAGAGTCGAAATATGAACCAAGTAGTAGGAAGGCTCCCTCCAACAAGAAAATGTGTAAAAGTACAAACAAGGAAACAACAACTGTTTTAAGGCTGGGCTCTCTTTTTCAATAATAATGAGTCATGTATTACTTCACTTGACTTCAGTTTCACAGTAGTCAGTCAGTCATTTATTCTTTCGTTTTGTTCACATGCATGCATCGGTTGGAGCGATGAGTCAGAAATCGTTCTACAAGATATGAGGAGACAGTTTTGAAATTGTAAGATATGTAGATCCTAATTCCACCCTAGCATGTCACTGGAAAATGGAACAACGACGATATAAAATGTATGTAGGCATATATGTATGTGTGAAGGAAGACAGAGAAACACATAATGCAAGTTGAATTTCTCTCTCATCAGCGAAAAATGTAATATTGAAAGACTTCTGGTAAGACGCTTTAGTTCCCGGGACAAAAAATGCTTACATCATATGTAATCCTTTCTTTCAATCTGTTTAACCAGAAAGTGTTGTGGTATGGTTGCTTCTTTAGTGAGTTTATATTTTTTACGAGAAAAGAAAAGAAGCGTATCACTTTTAGTGGTAGTGATGCACAGTTTATGAATATAGCCTGGCAGTTACAAAAATAGTTTGTGGTGGTGACAGAATTCTAAATGGTATGTTTTCCGTTTAGACCTTTGTAGAATAGTTAAGAAGTTAATAAAGCACTATGAAAATGAAAATGGAAGGATGGCATCCAAAATATTTTTTGTCTTGCCTGTCTAAAAAGTAAGTAAACATGAAGGTGAAAAGTTCACAGCAGATAACGTGTGGTTTGGATTCTTAATTCCGCTGGAATGCGAAGAGTATCGGAGAAATTTAGAACGTAGTTTTGAAAGATGGCAGGTACATATAATGAAGATGCAAGGAGATCATCATGAGAGGGTGATGATGATGATGATGAGACAGCTTTATGTCTTATGCTTAGAAAATTGCCTTGTAACTCGTTATGATGGAACGGAATGACTTGAGTTTGTTATGAAGCGTTGTATTTTACGGCACTTTTTATTGTATGCAAGGGTAAGTAGGTATGCGTTTTTAGTGTCACCATCAAGAAAATAACTCTGCTGCTGCTGTTGCTATATTGACACGGGAGTGCTGCTTGAGACATTACTATTCCACATTATGAATACAAATATTCGTGCAAGGAAAGAATATTTTTAAAATGCGACCGGATGAATAGATTTTTTCTCGTGTCTGTCATTTTCTGACTTGGAGTGTGTGAAATTATGGACCCAATGTTGGTTTTAATGTTCGTTATGCTTTAGAAAATAATAGGAACACGTGGTAAAAATGTGCTAATTTGGATTTATCGTGCTCGATATAATAGCAAATATGTACTATTTTGAGAACACTTTACAGAACTGTATCTACTTTTGGTATTGGTATATTGTACTTTTATTGATTTAAATCGTGTGAAGGATTTCCATCAACTTTTACCATTTATTGTTTTAATGAATGTTGTTAAAAGAAGTGATTACGTCACACCTTGCGAATACGTTTAGTTAACAAAGAGAAAATACTTAGCCTTGTAATTTAAAGCCCAGCCCAATCCCCTTATTGTGTAGTTATTTGCTGTCGCTAATATCCAAAATTGTCGATGAGAAACTAATTGATTGATGATTTTAACTGTTAAATGATCCTAAAAATGAGCATTTTCAATTATCAATTTCTGGTTCTAGCTTCAGCACGATTACATCTTATCTATTGATAAATCATTTCAGCTTTCCTTTTTTAATTACTCCATTTTACAAATTTTAGTAAAAGAATGTCACTTTTACAATGTGTACAATTGTAAATACTTACATAATATATAATTACTACTTTTCCACTGTCAACCGTGTATTTACTAAAGATTTGACTTATTGGTATAGTGCCAAAGTATATAATGTTTAATAGATTGCCTCTATTAATTTCTTATTATGATTTATGAACTTCCACCATCGTCCACAAGAATTAGATGCTACAAATAATTACAAATTACATGGAATGCATAGCCTTAGAATAAAATTATTATGATGATTTATAGAACTGATAAATCTTTTTCAATCGCGTATAATGTTGCCCCATTTTCCACGCCATCAGCATGTAGACGTTATCCTTTTTTGCCAATATGTTTGCCACAAGCCGCAACTATCATATTCTGCTCGATGCAAAATGCAACATTCGTTTGAACTCCGTACTCAGGTCCAAACTTCTTTTTACAAATCCGAAACGCAGTAGATGCCAGGGTGCGCTATCTTCCGATACCGTCGGCTTTTCTCGTAGGAAATACACTACTCGACGATCTTTGTTCTGCTACTTGCGTATGAGGTTCCTTGGTTGCATGAGAGAGCGCATTGGCTGTTACACAATGCAGTCGCTAGTCTGCTTTGGCTAAACTGTCTGATATAAAACAAATTGTTGCATTTACAACCGACAAAGAACATAATAAAATAATTTTCATCATTAAAATCCGGATGTAACTAGTAACCACTTGCTGTATTGTTCTTTTAATGTATTTTGTCTGACTACAAGCATAAACGTAAATATTGGTATCCTTATTGGTGTATTTGTTTTATTCCTGAAAAAAGTGTGGATATTTAAGCAATGCAATGGCGTTCCTTGCTCTTGCAAACTGCGTGGAAGTAATAATAATACTACGCAGTGTTTCCAAACAAAGATAACTTGGGAACAATGCTCTGAGTGAACTTTGTACCGGCTATTATAGAGAAATTAAAATATTGAATAACTATGCTTTTACTAGGAAAACTGAAAGTACAATTGTCTATGTGTCAGCTTCTTATCTTATCCTGGCCGGACGTAACCTATGTCCTATCACGAATATTTAGACATTTACAATTAGATTAAGCATTCAAGTTTGGTATATTATGCCACAAAGACCATACACAACCTGCTGACATGACCAATAGTCTAAATTTAAAGCCACGTAGATTGAAAAATTGTGTTGATAAACAGAGAGGTTGCATAACGCATAACGTATAATGTGGTTGATTTTTGATTGCCGGTGTTTATGATTGAATGGCCCAATAATGTCAAATAATGATCAATAGTTTAATGACGTATCTATGTGCAATCTAGCATTCGCTACAGGTAGTCTTGTTATTGTACATTAACTTCCCAGTTGTGATAGTGAACTAATTGTAGTAGAAGAGATTCGCACATCTTGAAAGCATATTAATCACAGAATTATGCTAAAAACAATTCATGTAAGAAGATTCTTCTTGTAGTTGTTATTAATTCTAAATGTAGGTAAACACTTTCCTTTCAGATAGATTCAATGTGTTTAACATCGAACCACGTTAAATAACATCACATGGACTGGTTCTAACTAGCTATATACGAAGTCATGGTATAACACTTGCTAACTATTGCATTAGTTAAATTCAATAAAAAGTAATGTGAGACGTTATTATGTCTTGCCAGGAGACATTTTTCCTGCCACGAGAAAATAGACTCCTTTATAAAATAAGAATTTCAACTCGAATAGCATCACCGCACCGATCGCACAGGCATACCAGGACAGCGTGCAAAATTGCATCATTCGTTCTTTTCTTGCCTACCTATAGGCCAGGTTATATTGTTATTAGTAGCCAACTTTTTACTATCATTCTGACTCTGAAGCATTATATTTAATAAGGCAGACTGAAAAGAAGAATCCACGTCAATTATAATCTTTATGTACATTATATGTATGTACTTCCATCCATTGCATCAAGCATGCAACCAGTAAGAAAATCTTAACTTGCTAATTATTTCCATTCATGTGCATGTGGTGTGGAGTAGAAGTCAAGGAGTCGCATTTTGTACTGTTACGCACATGCAAACACTGATTGTGAATCTTGTAAAATGTAAAGAGAGGTAGCAGAGAGGACGCAAAAAACCAAACAGGATAACAAAAAATTCGGCAACGCATAACATGTAATTATGTTTCTACTTTTTGCAGACCTTCCCTTCTGGATAACTTGGAGATAAAATACGAAAACCTTTGCTAATGTGAAATCATACTATAACAAGACGTTCGCAACGAATATCTCTCATATTTCGTTCTGCCAGCAAAGGAAACACATTATATTGTGTTCACAAAGTGTATATTTAAAAGTTCGTCTGGCATTGTCAGTCACTCTTCACAGCTATTTTTGTCTGTGGCTTTTTGTGTGTCTCGTCGTAGATATAATAAAAAAATAGCTATTTCACTTTGAGTGTTTAAATGAAAACCGCTTAGTGGTTCATCATTATCAAAAAGTCTGAATCAAACATCTCCAACATGAATTCAGATACTTTATTGGAAGATTTAATGGGCCAACTGGGTAAGTATAAAATATGTACAAATTCTTGTTTTAGTATTCTGGTAATTTATTAAAGAGTTAGGAATTTGTAAAGATATTTCTTGAAAACCATGTATTAACACACAAACAAATTTCAGGGATTTGGGGCCGGTATCAATGGAGGCAGCATATTTTGCATCTACTCACAGGATTTTTAGCTGGAATGCATATGTTGTCCTTAACTTTCGTTGCACCTACTCCTCAGCATCGGTAAGAATTTTGATTTGAAGATCGTTTATTGTTTAGAACAAATTGATTCATAATTTTAGACCTATCCCGAAATTCTATCCCCAAATGCGTATTCATAGGTTTAGAATAGAACTGGTTGGTGTGCATGGATTAATTTCCATGATTTATAATGGTTGCATAAAATGTTTTATGAATGAATGTGTATGAATGAGTGACGTAGGTTCATAAATATTTTAGTTAGCAATATTGACACTCGTAGAATGCATTGTGTATATTTTAAGCAGGGTTTACAATATCATATATTCCTGTTCCTCTCCTAGGAATATCGCTATGTATTTTTGAGAATAAGAATATCACGGAGTCTACCTAAGGCTTTAGATAATCGAATAGGAACCATGTACCATCATGAGTAATGGGTTAAAGAATTCGTGTGGATGAATAAAGGTTATCCAATAAAAGATCAACTGAACAAAATTTTAATCAACTATACATTCTTACATGCGTACATTCCATTTTCCCCTGCCTCAAGAAAACCTATGACCATGAATTTTCGAGAATATTAAGCGTGAAGGCACCAAATAAGGTATATTGGTAATACATGTATACCAATCTGTAGGCACATGGTTTATGTATAATTATTACTTAATTGAATTTTAGCAAACAAATATTAAAAAGGTTGACTATCCCTTGTATCCCTCCGCTTTAAAAGATTCAATTTAGTTGTTAAATAAAAAACTGGAAAACTATCATAATTGTTCAACGCCATTATCACTGATATATTGCATTAGACAGCTTACATTAATGTTTAATTTTAATTTTGAAGGTGCTTTATTGAAGAATATGATCTCAACATGTCGTCCACTGCCGAACACGATTTATTCAATAGCTCCATACTACAGTCGTACATTCCGTTGAAAGAAAATGGCGAGCTCGCATCATGTCACCGGTATGCAGTTCCATTTGATTCAGATTCCGCACATGTCTCCTGCAATGGTGAATATGTATATGACAAATCAATCTACAGCCAATCCAGAGTTTACGAGGTATGCCTATTAGACATAATAAAAAGTATCCTATTTCATATTTATTACTTTAAAAAATGATTTGATGGCCACATTACTTTTTACTATAGTGGGGTATGGTCTGTGAAAACAAATGGCAACGGGCCCTGATACAATCCATTTATGTGTAAGTTACATGTAAACTCATTTAACGACAAAACAATATTATGTTCGTATAAAAGTGTGGGAAAAGTTTGTCATAATTGATAATTCTAATTTTCAGGTTTGGCGTCTTTAACGGAGCAGTCATTTGTGGGGCACTATCGGACAGAATGGGCAGGAAACGGCTGCTATGCTTGTCTGCAGTATTCCAGTTTATTTTTGCGTTGGCTGGGGCATACATATCAAATTACGCATTATACTGTGTCAGTCTTTTTGTTTATGGCTTTTTCGGCAGTGGTGGAGCATACGTCACAGTAAGTTATTACATGCATATACATTATTTTTTTATCTTGTGTTACATGAAACTTTTATATTATTAATTATGCTCAGCACATTTAATATATTTGGCAAACTATTTTTCTTGTAGGGTTTTGTCTTGTGTAAGTGGAAAACAATTAAAAGAGCATTTATTATAATAAATTGCTTACGTATCATTTCACCAAAAATAGACAAATTATACAATTTAAAAAATTAAGTCGATTTTTTGAACCATATTTTGTATAATAATGATAATTAATACAGCTATGGAACTGGTAAATAAGAAAAAACGGACCTACTGTGGAACAGCCTTCTCTGCTAGCTTTGCGATTGGTGTTTGTGTTGTCGGACTGTGGAGTTACCTAATTAGAGATGTGACGATGCTGCAGACAGTGTTTGCATGTCATGCACTTTTACTGTTTGGACATTTTTGGTAAGATGATGTGCTAATTTGTGGCATAATGTCATGTTTGTGTAACATTTTCAAAAAGAGATGCTTTGTATGATAGCCATAATTAACACGTTTCATGCTTTTAAATCAATTATCGGCTAGTTAACTGTTGCACACATGCGCACGTGTGTTTATGTTACGTATTCTTTTAAATTCTTGTTAAATTTAGGTTGATGGACGAGTCCATTCGTTGGTTGTGGGGTCAAGGCCGTATTCAAGAAGCGGTTGCAATCGCAAGAAAGGCCTGTAGGACTAATGGAATAAATTTCAACAATAGTTATGAAAGCAAATACACTCAAGCCGCAACCACCAAGGCAAATCAAGATTCTCAGGTTTCCTATGGCCTCAGTGATCTCTTCAAAACCCCAACTCTCCGCTTTAGGGCGATTAACACAGCCTTCCAATGGTTCGCTGTGGCACTTTGCTTTTATGGCTTGGCATTTAACACTGGAGCCTTACCAGGAGACCCCTATTTGGTATTTTTCATTTCTGGAATAGCTGACTTGCCTGGACATTTACTGGTCATTCTCATTGTCGACAAAAGTGGAAGACGAGCTCTCAATACTGTGTTTTTATGTATTGGTGGAATAGCTTGCATTATCACGACTGTGATTCCGAAAGGTAAACCATAAACTGTTTAAACAAATATTGTTGCTGTGAAATTAATAATCTGAAAATATGTACAAACCAACCGCAAATAAACGATATCCGGAAGGATAGAGCGGAATTCATATTTATGATGAAATTTATGACTCAACCATTTTACAGGTCTGATTGTAACCACAATTGCAATGATTGCTAAAATTTGTATGGCCGGATGTTTTGCTGTGGTTTATAACTACACGGCCGAGCTGTTTCCTACAGGTAAACCATAAGCTGTTTAAACATATAGTGTTGCTGTGAAATAAGTAATCTGAAAATATGTGAAAATACAGTGGTTAGAACCTCAGCCGTGGGTCTTTGTTCAATGGCAGCTAGGTTTGGTGGCATGCTCACTCCACAGATTACTCTTCTGGTAAGAAATCAGTAACATTATACTTTAGATGTTAGCATGAAATTGATAGAAAACTTGGAATTACAAATAAGTTGTTATAATAATTGAATTTTGACAATGGTGGAATGTTGAATTGTTAACAGGATTCGTTGGATAAGAGAATTCCTACCTTTATCTTCGGTGGTGTTGCTTTATTCGCCGCCTGTATGGGTCTCTTCTTACCGGAAACCTTAAACAAAGAAATGCCACAAACTTTAGAAGACGGTGAGAACTTTGGTAAGGGAGACACTGCATTTGCCAGTTGTTGTGGTGGGCCATCATCCTCTTCAAAGCGCAACTACACTATTGATGATATTGAGCAAGGCCAAAGATTAAAGGAGTAGTAATGGGGAAAGGGAATAGTATGAAGCAATTTTATTTGAATGTACATTAATAACGTTACTGTTATTTGTTATTAAGATTTGAAACTGGTTAATATTTTCTTATCAGAATAAATTGAATTCTGAAAGTGTACATTATAATAATATCACTATATTCTAATTCATTTTTAGATGCTCAAGTTTTTATATGCCACATCGTTTTAGTTCTCTCCAATTCATTCTTCTACTCATTTCATGTTTTGTTCGGAGTGCTTTTAGAAACATGCAAAATTCTTTCTTGTAATACTGACTGAATGGGTAATCTAAAACCACTTATACGTGCCTGTGACACTCATAAATTGTGAATCCCATTGAAAGCACACGATCATAAATTTAGGCTTTTTCCTTGAAAAAGACAAATTGTCGAAGTCAGCAGGTCAAATAACTGCATATTAACTCTTCAACGAGGAAAATGGGTAAAGCACTCTGCAAAAATTCTCGAAAAGGAATCGAAGAGAAAATAATATGGGAGTAATATTATCATAATTCCGCGCAAAGCCTATGTGTGTATATACGCCAAATAGTTTTTCATGGAAAGAAGTACGATGAGATTGGAATAGGAACGTTGTTGTGCTGATGGCTGTTCAGAAAATTTGGGTAAAAAACGCAATAAAATAGCGAAAAGCGCTTAGCAGTGTGCATACTTACGTTTTTCAGTAAAGTGGAGCAAAGCAATAGGAGAAAGATGATGATTTTTTCTGTCTCCTTCACTAATGTGTTAACATAATCTACTACTTTTCGATGAATTCATCGTTTCTCATTTTATTTTGCTGTGTAAGCAAAGTATACTTTCACCATCCACTATATAGTACTATGATCCCATCATCTGTCCCTCCATCCAATGCCATTTCCTCCACAGCTCTCAAGAATGGAAAGGAGAGACTTATTATGCATGACTAGCACACATTGTGCCATCCCATGAAAAGCGTCGTCGAATTGACTTGAATTATGTATTTTAATTGATACACTTTTTCAAGAAAAATTCCTTCTTGAAAGGTTTCCTGACAGGGCCTGTTACATGGTGTAAAATTATAGTCAACGTAATTCCTTTCATTCCTCTCAGCATCCTACCACGACGTTCTTTTCCTCCTCTTCTTTTCTCAAAAGAGGAAACCAAAGTGAGGAGAGAGGAAAAAGAAAGACGTGCGTTTTAGTGACAGTGAAAAAGAGGTGCCTTCGCCGCACACGTTCATGTTACTAGGTATATACATACATAGGTAATATATTCCTTACCTTTGAATTTTATAAGTTGTGTTGTATGTGTTTGAACAAAGCACAAAGACATTCCTTTTCTTTGAGTGTTTCGGCTGCTTTTTATACATGGAGCAGAAATAAGTAGAACAGTAGACCAAAATTGGAGTTTTTCTTTATAACAGGACGAACCACTCAAAGTTACGCAATGTGTGCTGAGGGACTGACAGGAATGAGTTTACCTCTCTGTTTGGATGACACGCGCTTTTAGCATTCAAGCTAAGGAAAGGAATTTTATTTTTTGTGAGATTCTTTATTCCTTGTCGCTTCTCTTCTTTTGCTCATTTTCGGTTTGCAAATAGAAGGATGGCGCTAAGGGCACAAGACTGAAATGGTTAGAATACTAGAGTTGGATCGAGGTGTGTATTTTTGTGTAGGAGTAGTGGTTTCCCAGAAAAGAGTTCACCTGTCTGTCCGACAACCAAGAAAGAAGATCTGAGACGAGCCGGATATAAACTTAAAGGGAAGAAACTGAAAAAAGAGAGAATAAAATAAGATGTTAGAGAAAAGAAGGGAAAATCGTAGCTAGAATATCACTGTCCTCTTGTCGTCAGCTCTCTGTCTCTTTTTCTTTGAATAAAATAGGTAGTTGTGTTAGGTTAATACATAGTGGCTCAATGTAGTTGTTATTGTAACAAGTTCTTCTGAGGAAGAATAAAAGAAAGAGAGAAGGAGGGATGGATGAAAACCCAAGAGGGAAATGAATTATTCATGTAAAACTACGGAGATAGGGCACTAGTGCATAATTTAAATGGAAAATGGCAATCGTTTGTAAACTTACTACTAGCGAAGGAGACGACGATGGTGGCGGCAGCAGTAACAGCCTATCTTGTAAACCCGCTCTTTGTCTTATATAATATTATCCATGACAAGGTTTAGTGACTTGATGACAAAGGAGAAAGAAAAGAGAGACTATGCTGTTTCGTAGCTCGTTTCTGCGCGTATTTAGTTGTCGAGTCTTAATCCAGTCAAACTTGTAATAAAAAATTGAGACATTAAATGAGACAAAATAAAAAATGAAGAAATTAATGTGTGGCCATTAAGCACAAAGCAAAGTTCTGATGACAAAAGTTGAAGCAAGTAAGTTTCACTTGGTACGTCTACGATTATCACAAAACCTAATCCATTCTATTTACAGCTTCCTTGTTTAGTCAGAGATCCGTCTTATGGTTAAATTATGTAGGTATGCATGTTTTAAAGAAGTGTCTTCCAGTAATTGTTTCATTTCTCTACTGTCTTCACTTCACACATTCCGACATTACNTAAATGAGACAAAATAAAAAATGAAGAAATTAATGTGTGGCCATTAAGCACAAAGCAAAGTTCTGATGACAAAAGTTGAAGCAAGTAAGTTTCACTTGGTACGTCTACGATTATCACAAAACCTAATCCATTCTATTTACAGCTTCCTTGTTTAGTCAGAGATCCGTCTTATGGTTAAATTATGTAGGTATGCATGTTTTAAAGAAGTGTCTTCCAGTAATTGTTTCATTTCTCTACTGTCTTCACTTCACACATTCCGACATTACAAGTAAAGATTCAATCCAGCCAGTAGTCAGTATTGCCTTCAGCAACATCCGTTACCGTTGATTGAATTGCATTATATTTTATTCAATTTCCTTATTAAAGTAGAACTGGCTACCTATATATTGGGTATATAGCCTATATTCAACTTAAATTTCTTGAAGAGAGAATATCTATATTTTATATAATTTTATTGAAAAAATATATATGGTTTTACCGTTTGCTTCCACCGTATCTCATAGAGGATGGATATTAAAAAAGTCGTTCACTGTTCGCTGTGTGTTTTTTCAACAATATTCAATTATCCTTTCCCTCTGTTGCTACCTATATCATCGCATCCAGTTTAATTCAATTCTATTCGTGACACCGTAAAGAAAAACTTTACGATTATATATACCAGTTGGAAAAATGTTAGCTTTTCTATTCACAGAGAGGAAAGCAGCAGAAAAATGTAAAGCCAATAAAGCAAACAGGGTTATGGCATCGTGGAGGTGGTGATGCTGCTGACATGCTTATGAAATGCAAAAAGGGTCGAGTTTTTGTATGATTCGCTGACGACAATTGTCGACATCAATGATGATGAGAAAACGGTTATTCTCTATCTTTAATACGCACGGTTTCATGTGCACTCCTTTTCTCCTCCTTCTCGTATTCCCTCTTCTGCCTTGTCGTCGATATGTAGAATGGGATTTCTATTATAATCAACATTTCTTTTTTTACTGGCCACTGAAGGCATTCAGTACCAAAATGATTTGTGCAATGGGCTACATTACGTATTCATTCGTCGACCCCAGCACAATACTATCCGGTGAGTGAGTTTCATTTTAAAATACGGATATGGAAAACGCGGTGAAAAGTGGAAATACTTTTGAAGAAGCTCCTCTTATTTTTGCCGGGGACGAATTCCATTCTTCTTCCTCTACTTCCTTTCTTGTGTTTTTTCTGCTCCGTGTTTTATTCCAAAATGTAAGAAGAGTATATGATGTAAAGGACAGATAAGTATAAGTTATAACCGGTTTTATTTCATAAAATTTCCTTTTCTCTCCTCTCACTCTCTCTGTCTCTCTTTCTCTCTCTGTGCCTGCTGTGTATGCTGCGAGCAGAAGAAACGCATTGAATGAGAAATAGGTAAGTAAAGAAGAAGATGGAAAGGATGACGACGACTGTAACGACGATGAGAAAGTGATCGTTACTTTAAGAATAGAGGGAAAAAATTGTACATGTGGAATGAAAAGACACTTGCAGACGTTCAACAGAAGTGAACAAAAGGAGAAAATGCTGTGCAATGGATGTGCTCTCTTTTCTCTTTCTGTTTTTTCAAGAAGAAGCATCATACAGTATCCGTAAAATATGGTGGCGTATGAAATAATACACGTAGGTACTACATACATTACCTATCTTTGTAAAGCCGAAGTCTTTGCACACAGCAGTAAGATTACTGACGTTGCTTCTTCATGAAACCATTCTTTTGAAAAGAATCGGTTTTCTCTTATTTTTTAGTGCACAAGGTATTCGAAAATAAAATCGTCACATAAAAAGGGGATGAAGAACGAGAAAGGAATAAGAATGAATATTAGATCGGAAACTAGAGGCGGACAGGCAGTCAAGTGAAAACGAAGTGAAAAAGCAGTTGGAAAGTGGTGACTATTGACTGGAGAGAACAGTAATGTGCATATATATGTGAACTATTGAGGTATAAAAAGGCGAACAAAAAATTGTAAAGAAGAGACGAAGAGTGCCTTGAGTGTTTTTCCATTTTTTTGGAAGAAAATGCTTACATTTCGATTGGTTCGCTCTTGTCTGAATTCACAAAGGGAAAATATGTGTGTGTGTGTGAATCCGAATCCAATATGCAACTGGTGAGTATATGGATCAAGACTGAAACGTGTATATATGAAACGTGTATGTAGTAGGTATAAGGAAAGCACCGGCAGCAGTAGGTTTTTAATTCTCTTTAGGAAATTTAAAACTACACTTTCATCGTTTTAAGATGATGACTGATCAGACTTACCGAGCGTAAACGAGCGGGGGAAGAAAATATGATGAAATTGACTCTATTAATTTTTAGTCTATTCAAATATGATTTGTTGAACAAATATTATGTCTTTTATTCTAAGTAAAAATTATGTACCTTCAATAAAGAGCCAAGAAAGGGTAGTAAAAATGTAAATTAACTTCAGTTCTCTTAGATTCGAATAATACATTTCCATAAATGTCCTTGCCCTTACGCATTACTGTATGTGATACCAAGAAAGGGTAGTAAAAATGTAAATTAACTTCAGTTCTCTTAGATTCGAATAATACATTTCCATAAATGTCCTTGCCCTTACGCATTACTGTATGTGAGTACTTTATTCTGCTTGAAGATTTATGCTGAGAAAACATAATATTGAAAATTCAGTCGTACATAACCTTATATACATATGATGTCATTATAAATAAATTACAACGAGTTTATATTTCCAGTATTTCCACCCTGCCGCAGTTAGATTTCCCCTTTTGTGACATCATAAAGAACCTCATTATCTATAATGATAATGATACATTTTATATTTAAACCTACTACCAAAAATGCATTTTATCCTACAGTAGAATTCTACCTACCTACCCACCACTAGTAATAGCGCGCATCAACATCTCACTTCATACTCAAATTAGACGGACGTTATTGGCATCCAAATGGTTAGTTATACGTACTTAAATACTGTTAGTGTCAGCAACGAAAATTGTAATGGGGAAAATATATTGATATATTACCGATTGTAATGTAGAGAGGTAAGTAACAAGGAATAGTTGTTAACCACACCTGCTTCCTCTCAGACACCTGCTTGCTTCCTCCCTCGCGCCCAGTTAGTAAATCTTTCAATTTGTATTTGATTTTTAATATCTGATGACAAAATGATTTCTTTTGATGAATTATTTTGAATAGGAAATATCTTTGAACATTACTGGCTAAAATCATTTACATACTATTAACTAATGTTTCCGAATATTCTATATTCCTTTCGTATTACACCGTTTCTCTTTCTTTTCCATCCTTGTCCGAGATTTCTGATGATACCATCTTCAAGGAGTATAACTTTCTCCAGAGAGTTCTTATTTTTCAAAATGGAATTGAGTTTGCTGTGATGACTATCACGAAAATATCCTGGAAAGAACGATTTAAATTGTATTAGAAAACATTTTAAGGGCACATCGTGCTAAACACACTATCGAAATTGTCTATTTTTGCATCATATACATATATTTTGTATTAAGGTACAAAAAATTACATATTGCATTTTTGCTTGTAATCTGCATAACACTCTTGTCTCTGAAACTTTAACTTCTAATAATTTATATCTGAACTTTCTTTTATTTCCACTTTCATCATTATATTTCGATTGTCCATCTTGCACAAAAATATATTTACACTGCGACTTTTTATGTTGACTGAAAAATATTCGAGCCGTAATTTGAAAAAGATTTCATGGCATCCGCTGCGCGTGCACTTTTAACTTTACACTATTTGTGTTTCTATCATATCGTTTGGTCATTATTAAAGTTTACGAAAATTTATATATTGTGTTCACTGCATCCTCCGGTGTGTGTAACATAATGTTACCCTGGTTGGAGGCACCACCGGTACAATGCACATTCGAAGAAAGCATAAATATTTCACTTAACTACACGATGATGAAGCGTGCAACAAGACAACAAAAGTAAGAATTGTAGCGGTTAGTGATGGTAGGTGCATCGCAATAACAATGATTACTGCATAAGGAAAATATACGATCCCATTATGTGCGTTCCCACATTCACTTCCACAGTATGTGGTTGGTAAAACTGTGCTCTAACTGATATCAAGGCTGTTTGCCACTGGAATTTTCCACTGTTTCATGTGAAGACAACGTACGACTAAGAACTATGTACAATAATTTGTTTTTGAGCTTAGTGAAAGCTAATAATATTATAACACACGTGCGTTTTGAAAGTATAACACTTAGCCTAGAAACGAAAGAAGACAGAAAGTTTTATATTATTGCACGCACCGCAGGGGAAGTAATCATCAAGGTGTTATCCGTCTGCTGCTACCACTGCTGCTGCTCCACTAGAATAGAATATACCATAAAAATTGGATTGCTCCTAAAACTTGTGTCTTTGAGTTTTCTGCTGAATATTGTTTCACTTGTAAAAAAATGATACAATATAAAATTATATAACGGGCCTGGGCCTGCTGTTTCAACTGCAGCCGTTATCTGTGCATTGCTGTTTCAGTAGACAAGCAACATTAATGTCTCTCGTGGGTATTTCTTAATGGGTCTTGAAGAACAAGGTGGTGCGTAATGTACGCGCTACGTGTGTGTACGTTGCGTGGTGTAGCGCGAGTAAGGAAACAGAAAAATAATGGGATTGTAGATTTAAGAGTACAAAGGCATTTGAAACGGGTTGATTGTATTATTGTTATGCATTTTACGCTTTTTAATGTTTTCCTTGGTGGAGGTTGAGGATTCAGAAATTGCTTTTCCCGGAAAATCCAACTCACCTCCTGCGAGCTCATCAGACATCGCTACCTCCTCCATACACATATTTTCCGTTGAAAGGGAAAATGTTAGTTGTGAGAAATTAATGGCATACCAGTACAAGTAGAAATGCGATTTATTTACTTTTACTGCAACAGAGAACAAGGTGCACATGCATAACATTATATGATGATCATTATTATTACCGGTAATAGCAACACGGAAAATGAAATTTACAACGGGAGAGATGAAAGTAGCAATATATTGTAAGGAGAGAGAATCCGCTATATTTCGAGGAAGAGAGAAATAAGATCGTGCATCTCTGAATTTTTATTATACCATGTTCTCATGATTAACAAATTTATGTGATGTTCGTTAATTTCTAGCTGTTTTATTGGGAAAAGACGCTCTGTTTGGTTTTCCTTTTAATGTAAGATTGCGTGAAGGTCATGTCTTCAGCTCACAGGTTTTTAGAAATAACGCAGTGACTGGCTGTTGGCGAACATAGTTTCTTGTTTCACACGATCCATTGGAGTAAACGTTTACAACTACAATTTTCTAAAATTACATAATAATACGAATATGTGCATGCCCACATCATGCTGCAATTGCAATCAGAATATATTCAAACGGATAAATGATGTAAGATACAAGGTTGAAGGAACGAATCTGTAAACTATCGCACTCATGAGCAAAATTCATATGTCTGTCTTGTGTGGGATAACAACAATAATAGCAATATATA
>JAHZMV010001261.1:13139-23489 GCA_027743765.1 Coecobrya sp. COE2 | reverse complement strand
TTATTCCGAAGAGAAAAAATAAACTATGATCATACAGCAATCCTATATTTAAATTTAAAACATGATGCAACCCAAACTATCAAACTATTTTTACTTCTAATGCAACACAATGCTGAGTGTATTTTTCTTGCGGATTTCCAAAAAGGAAAGGGGAAAGTGTAAGAAAAATTAATCAAGAAAGTTGTTGAAAAATGTAAAACTGATACAGACGTTTGGGAAGCTTGTTTGTGTTGTAATCAAGATAGAAAATTCAAGATATCTCCCAAACTTCACATTGGTACTTAATGAAAAAATGTCTGATTTGGAATTAGGAAACTGTTGAAACTTCTAATGAAACACTAAACTTTTCATCTTGTGTTTCAATTACATATATAAGCCACATGAAAGGAAAGCCATACAGTCACTCGATAACTAAGCACAGACATTTGCATATAATATACCACACTCATCAATACGCTTGCTTCCCATCCTGAATAAAAACAAAAGAAACTTTTTTCTAATAGCTTGACTCATTTTTCATTTCTCCCATACAAAATAAGTTCCCTCTATAAATTTTCTTCACACGCGTAAAGTAAGTACTATTATATGCATTAGGACTTTTAGTTCCATGCATGGATTCATTTGTGACTTCTTTTTATCAAAATGCTTTTTTGCATTCCATTTCCATTCCACCTAACTACCGTGTATTGAACTTTTCCCTTTGTGGTAATACAAACTATAGGTTACCGTAATGCCGTAATATATGTACGTATATATATATTCTCTTTAAGTAACTGTGAATAACGCAACGTAACCGGAACAAGTATACCGCAGCTTCCTATGCTAACCTAAAGATAAAACAACATCAGCAGAATAGCAAGATTCACTAAATATGATTACTATCATGGTGGTTATTGGTCCGGTTTGAATCGAAAGGAAATATTGACCATCTTTTATGATACATTTGTGAAATGTGATACGGTCACTATCTGCAATAATGACACTTGACACAAGAACCACGTCAAACTCTGAACATAGAAATCCAAACAACTTGTTCAACTTTTTTCTACACTTTGACTTGTCCACTACTGTGTATTTTGTTTCTTTTGTATTCAACCTTGTGTGGGAATCTAAGTGGGTATATAGCTTGGAACTTCTGGTGGTTATTTTTCAGTTTTTTCTGTTAAAGGTAGCATTTGCAAATACAGTAATGTACCAGTTTTCTGTTTCAGAACATGTTTTCATTGATCTGTACATTATGCTTGTGTTCGTACTGTGTTATACATTTTTCTGCGATTTTTAACCTTTTCTAGGTTTTCTAGTTTTACAACTTTCTCTAAAAGTAAACTCAAACCTAGTGGTAGTAAAGTAACAACATTCCATGACCTGACGGTTTTCTAAGGGAGAAAAAGGAAACAAAGCCGCAAGAATCACCGCAACAGACGCGACCAGATGAGATCAGGTCAAAAGTTTGGATTACCTTACATAACAGCCTAAATAAAAACAAGACAAGCCTCATATCATCATCAGTGTTGGTCGAGTCGGTCAAAAATGTGGAACAAGAAGCAGCAAACAGCTCGTGACTGAACGAGCACGAGGCAGTGATGATGAAGACCATGAAAAATATAGGAAACGACGAGAGTGAGCGCAGCTTTTTAGTGTTAATTCATGGAATTTTCTTGATTGTTGTGTACTTTATGTTGTTCAGGAAAGAGTTGCAAGTGTGCTCTATTTAGATAGTAGTGCATGGCGCATGGTGGTGTTACATTAGCCCATTCGCTCGTACACTCTTCTCGTACCGGTCACGACAACAAAGCGTTGATGATGATTGCAACGAGTGAATTCGTTGGAAAAGATAAAATCGCACGGATTCTCACACTGTTTCATCAGACTAAGAAGATATGTAAGTAACTAAAATAATGAAGTTGGAAGTAGAGGAGGAAGTAGAAGAAAGGGAGAATGAAAAGGACGCGGACGGTAAAATGGGTTATCCTAGACATGCTTATTACCCTTTTCCTAGTTCGAAATGTGGGAAGAAAAGAAGCCTTCAGGATACTTATTCATCACATCATCACAGGCCAAAGAGTGCAGACACTAGATACACTGAATGCTGTTCGCCTTGTTTAATATTGTACAGGGTACAATCTCAAAGTAAAAACAAGAGTGGATGAGAAGTGTGCAAACGTGAACGTACGAACTGATGAGAAAGCGCCTAAAGAAATGGAAAATTAGTTAAGATACATTCGTGTATCTGTACAAATATGTACTTATTGTACTCAAAAAATTCACAACCAACATCGTATATATAAGAAGCGTGAGCTTTACTTGATTTTAGGATTTTGGACTAAATGAGAAAAAGTAAAATTCGGATTGAAGATATAAATTTGTATCTATTAAGAGAAAGTAGGCGAAAGTGCAAGGGCTTATTTCACTTGGTCTCAAAGATTCGTACACATGATACCATGAGAAGGGAAAGTCACGTACTCTCTGAATTGTAGGAAATATGCCAGTAGAAAAAACGTATGTACCAATTCCAGAAAGGAAAGTGTGCCTTTTCTGTTTTACTTAATGTTATCTGTGAGTTTGGGAAGCAGCTTCCTCTCTCATGCTGAAGTAGAAAAGGGAGAGGGAAACGAATTAAGGAGAATGAGAAGGATGTGGGTGATGATGATATACGATGGCTAATGCAGTGAAATTGTCAGAGAACGTCTAGTCAATTTTGTTATGAACTATTCTGCAAGAATGTTCTCGAATCCGAAGGAGTAAACTTCCTTCGCTTGGATTTACCTCTTAGATTTCATTGCATTTTCCCATATTCCCATCTCACCACTAAGCTACGTTGTTACATAATATACAACCTACTTTTCCACTGACTTCTTTTTGGTTGGATAGCAATAATAAACGACCCATTTTTAACTCTTACTGTTGAAAGCCCAATTTGGAGTTAACGTGATAAAATCTTTAAGTAGAATTGACCAGTTTTTGTTGTCTTAAGTGGAAAGGCAATTCCGGGGTATATGTAAAACTTACATTTTAAGCGAACTTTACATATTCAAAACACAGCATTGCATAGGAAAGGGTAGATAAATTTAATTTTGGCTCTGAGTCATGAAAAAGTAATACATTCATATTTAAAACAATCCATACGATTTAAATTGAAAATGAAGCATGCACTACTTTAATTAAGCCATCAAAATTGACAACAACATTCTGATTTAGCAACACCAACAAGATTGTAAGAGCAAGTTCACTGTTGTGGGTATTTTAACGAAATAAAAGGTTAAAAAATATGTTTATCATCAAGGGATCGTAATTGGACAATACTTTGTTGCTCTTTTCCCGCAAATGTGTTCGCTACAAAGACCACGAAAAGGAAATAAAATTAAATCCAAACCAACTCATCGATCTCATGGCTTTAATGAATCACAACACATCGACCTGTTTCCATTAGGTAAGCAACAGCCGTTCTACTTCGACCGCAGATATATAAAGCTCAATATATAATTCCGAATAATTGTTAGGTTAGTGAACAAGGATATACTATAAAATATATCATCTAATTATTTCAACAGAAACATCGAGTCTGCAAGCATCTAATTATTTCTGAAATAAAACAAAGTCTATAATGCTCACCAGCATCCTTTATAATGTACTTTTGCAGCAGGCCCAACAAATCAAATCTTTTGTATAAGAGGTACATTCTTTGTATTGTGCTGAGAGAACTTAATTTTATGTAGCCCTCGTTAGCATTCAACGAACAATAAGTTTTTACTTTTGATTATTTTTCACGAGAAAACGAATACATATTTAGCTGAACCGTAGTTGCATTCACGATACAACAACCAAGTGTAGAATAAACTAAAGGAAGCAATTGCTTAAGCATGGTATGATACATTGTCTTTCTGGATGGAACAAGATGCATTGTATATTTCATTATTACACTCAACTTCTTCAACTATTCTTTCATCGTTCTCATCATCGCCATTTCTTTTATCATTGGGTTAAGTTTCTTCCAAGAATGAAGAATGGGTTCTTGATCGTTTTATTTTCACTGTACTCCAAGTGCACGTAACGTCTCTACCCACGCTCTATACAAGATATCATCCTTTGCCATTTTATTATGATGAACGCTGGTATGATGATGACTATGATTAGTATTGTGTAAATGTATTGTGTTCCCCTTTTCCTTTGCTTTGTTAACTTTTAGGAAAGTTGAAGAAAATCGCTCATAGGCCATCATCATCAACTCGAGTTGTTGCTGGTTCATTCGCTATGTTTCGATACATGGCCCTCTTTTCCCAATAAAAACACTCATGTATACTTATTTTTCTACTAGACTTCCCATTATGTCTAGTCCTCTTTATGGATGAATGGATCAAGTTTCAATTCTTTCTCCAGCAGAGTATTGATATTCGCTGTACGTTTTAGTGCCTAGTGCAGTGCCTTTTCCTTCTTGTCTGGCCCCGGCCTGATCTAGAAAGTCATTTTCCAGTAATATGAACTTTGGCGATAATATTACTTACTCTGGAATAATGCATCCTCCATTCTTACTACACAAAAACCTACTATCAACTGGTTCATTCTCAGTGTCCAAATGTCTTTGAAGACTGGTAGAAGTTATACAGACATGATACTTATATAAGTATAATATTCACTATTAAGTTATTGTATCGTTTGTAAATGTAGTGTTGTTTTTTCCTCCCTCTGACTGCTTCTTCTTACTCTTCTTATGTTACATTCTCTTTTGTGCTCTTTCCCTCTTGTAATAATAATGGGACCGCGGACTACTTTAGTTTTTTTCTTTGTGATACGATAACAATAGCTATTAAAGCGCATCTTCTCTTCTTTCTCCTTATACTAGTGTTTCGGCTCTCTTTCACTACTTTCACTGATCATTTTCCTATCTATACTTAAAATCATCAAGCTTTATTTCCCTTTTTTCTCTACATATTTTATTTTGGTTGGAACTTGGGAGATGTCATCAAGAAAAGGGGAAAAGGGAATGGAAAAAAGTACATAGCTTGCGCTTGGTAGCACAAAAAAGTCTACAGAAGTGAAGCGCTCAAATACCAGCAACAACAACTGCTCGGCTGGATGAAAGTGGGTGATGGGAGAAAATGTTTCGTTAGTGTTGACGCAGTCGGACTTCCCCAGGATCGCTTAAGATTACCAACAAAACATTGAAGAACTGCAAGCACATGATGATTTCGCAGACTTACATTTGAATCTGCAGTAATTCACTAGTCCTAAATAAATGTTTGGGTTTATTCTGACAACGACGGAACATCCTCCAGGCCTACAAAAAAAGAGGAGTATTAAGTCACCCTTTCCCGCCATGATATTCATTAAGATACTCCAGCTCCAGTAACATCAAACATTTTACACTTCATGTGAAAGCATGATTACAATGAAAAAGGCTTTACTACATACATGAACCAGGGGATATAAGGCCAATGGGCTGTGTATTCGGTAAAAGTATGTGCATCAAAAAAGACAATAGAGTGGTAGATCATTGCTTGCATTAATAAAATCAACTTTAGATAGCTATGGTGCTGAAATAAACCGGCATTGTTTATGGTTATGGTTGTATAGCTTTCGTTGGTTTCTCCCACACTCAATATATTATGAGTCTACCGATGTACATAGCTGTGACTCATCTTTACGTTGACTCAAACTATAGAAAGTATAAATCAGTGTAGGTTCAAATAAAATCCTTAAAGTAACGATGCGGTTAAAACTTAATCTAACTTCTTATTGGACAATCAATGCTTCCCCTAGAGTCGTTCAATTTTATTTAAAATCAATAACTTACTGTTTTATAAACTAAGAACATGCAAGCCTTTAGGATGGCTCAAACTCTTCCAAAGAAGTATTAGGAGAACAGTTCTTCCTATTAAAGTGGATTTCAAATGCACAGGAACGTTAATTTAATCGAGTCACTTTGTTTGTTCATAGAAAAAATACAGAAAGGGCTTCATTTCGATTGTGTATTATGGAATAGTTATCAAAATTCAACCGTTGCTGGCATGCACTTTCTGATTCTCTTGCAATGTAAGTACAACCTTATCAACTATCCTCGTTTATCACTTTTTTGTTTTAGTTGATTCAATATAATCAATCTTGTAAACAATGAAATGATGCGTTTACATTCTTTATATCAGCGGGCTAGTTTTCACTTGCTGTTTACTTTACACTTTATTTCAATTTCACATTTCTTAACATTCGTAATACATTGGCATAAAAATCATCACTTTTGCGTTACGATGGATCGTCAAGTACATAATATTATCATTAAAAAGCATATTAGTTCCTCTTGACATGAAGGCTTAGTCAATCATTGTCATCGGTGCCTGTGAATGACAACTAATGTGAATACGAGGTTAAACATGCACGTGTTAAGATAATGGAAATGGAACCACCGCTATCTAATCTGACTGACTGAACAAGTGCAAGAGTTACATACAGGTATGTAGTATGTACCAGAGCTTACTATACTTAATATAGTAAGCTCTGTATGCACATGTAGGTATAAGTGATTATCGCTATCTAATCTGACTGACTGAACAAGTGCAAGAGTTACATACAGGTATGTAGTATGTACCAGAGCTTACTATACTTAATATAGTAAGCTCTGTATGCACATGTATAAGTGATAAAATAGAATCTCGATGTACGATAATCAGTTTTGTAAAAGTATGTTACTAAATATTCAATATAACATTTCCAAACCTGATTCGTACCCATTTCGACAATGAAATTCTCAAGCAATTTTAAATGTACTAATAATTGCAAATCAGTAAGTCTTATTGTTTACTCTTATAAATTTAGATGATATTAGAACGAAATCTGATTCGTACCCATTTCGACAATGAAATTCTCAAGCAATTTTAAATGTACTAATAATTGCAAATCAGTAAGTCTTATTGTTTACTCTTATAAATTTAGATAATATTAGAACGAAAGAAAATATCTACATACGATGTGTTGTGAAATGAAATGTTTATGATAAATACATAACAATTATATGCATGTATACATTGCCGCTTCCAAGTAAGACCCCAATTCCCAATTACATAAAATTAAAAGCGAGCCGCTTTATTTTTCTCAACCGTCCTGTTGAGCTTGCTATATTATTCGGTGAAGATTTGACTCATTTAACTTGGTACGATGCTAGCATTAGCGAATTAATTGTTGCACATATTTCTCTCACAGATCTTCAGACACATACACACAATATGCATACTAGTAATTCTCAACCTCTAAATTCGGTTTTATCTCTAGTTGAATTTCTCACTCTACAGTTTCGCCTTACTGTTGAGAACTATGTATTTTCCACAGATAAGCAACCAAAGCACACCAATTGTTAGTATGATGCAGTGAAAACAAAAAAAATTACCATTTGTCATTCACATTCATATTATATATAAAACTTGTGGCACAATTGTGTATTGCACCGGCACCGCGGTATCCTCTTCAGTCTACTTGAGTAGCAACATAACAAGTAGAGTAAACTTTTATATACAACCACAAAGCAGCTCGTTGTCGTTTACTCTACCGAGAATGTTTGTAACATTTTGAGAGCAGACAAGCAAATGCCTCTCCAATGCCAATCCAGCAATTTCCAGCCAATATTACTTGACATTGTTACCTTTCCATAAAGAGAATTGTACATTTTACCCTTTCGTATATATGATGACGCCTGGCACTACTCATTTGCCGTGCGTGGCTCGAGAATGAAGTGGATCTACATGTGATGCGTAAAGTTACAGTGTGTAGTTTTATGTTATACTAAACCATTCACTACTGCAGCGACCACATTTTGCTAAAAGGCCGTTGTTTCGGCAAATTTATGTGTCTGAAGAGTGTTTTACTTCTCATTTCCATTTAAAATTACACGTTTCGCTTCTTACCTTTTGTTTTTACTTTTTTCTTGTGGAGCAAAGTACAGGAAATAGTATAAGAATAGAACAGAAAATGACCGTGTTAGGCACATTGACTGGTTTCCTCACGCCAAACAACCCAAAAGGTCTAGTGTTGTTTGGTACCTTGATTACCCTATCTGTGGTGAATCCATTCTTTGGAGTGCTAGCTCTCCTTGTCACGGTTGTAGTATCTCAAGCCAGGGAAAATTATGGAGTTTTGGAGGCGTGTGGAATTCCAGTGGTGAAGCCAACACTGTTCCGTGGAAGCGAACCTAATCTCCACCAAACCGTTTTACACTTGGCAGATATAGAGCGGTTCAAGAAGTTTGGAGGAATTTGGGGTGTATGTATATGCGTGCTTAAATTATTTTACCATTTATCTCCGTCCGGAGAATATACACTATATGCACTCTAATCTAATATCCCATTCAACACTGAACCTGGGAGAAATTAATAGCGACTTAACACAAAATAGAGAAATGCTTTCCTTCAATAATAAGTAAAATGAGAGTTTATGTGTTGTGCTTCCTGATGCGAAAAGTTGGTGCGGAAGCCCTCATAATTCAATTTCATATAAATCAACTGGCAAAATTAATGTCGTATTTATAAATCTACCATCCCCAATAAATACCAACACACAACATTAGCTGCACGTTTATTTTTTTCATTTACTAATCCAATTTTGCTTTTGCTTTTACTTTCCTTTATGTAATCGCATAGTCTTATGTGGGACGTTCTTCCTCAAGTCTACATTGCTGACCCAGAACTCATCCGTCTTGTCTTTGTCAAAGACTTTCTTCATTTTGCCAACAGACAGGAAATAGATCTAGGAACTCCAATTATGAATGAAATTTTGGACTTTCAACCAGGTAAGAGTACGCGGTGTAATGTAAACTTGACGGTTTTCAAAATTATAAAAGTAATCTGTTGTCCAATTAAATAGCCAATTCACATGCTAATATTGGATAATGATGACTTTCGTCAAAATTCTCTAAACTCGTTCCTCATATCAGCTTTTCCTCCTACAACTTTATGCACCAGCATAGCCATGTGGGTAAGAAAAGTTGCTCATTAAAATTGGTAAGAGCATTATTTTGATTTCTCATAGGAGAGAAGTGGAAACAACTTCGTACCTACCTCAGCCCTTTGTTTACAACCGCAAAGTTGAGACAAATGAGTGATGTGATTGCAGAGAGTGCTTCAGAATTTATGGATGATTTGAAAGCTGAATGTGATGATAACGGACGAGTGAAAATCGATTGTAGAAAGTAAGTATCATTCTTTCATCATATCAACATGCTAAACTTTTTCATTACACACCACAAAAGCAAATAAGTGAAAGGGGATAGATGTTGATGAGGATGGCAAGAATGAATCTGATAGACTAAAGTAGGGCCTTTTAATTCATCCAACATTCATCATGCATACATATACCTATATATTAGGAAATACATTATCTGTTACTATAATCTTCCTTTGTAAGAAATATGCTCCACATTGCTGCATCGTCAAAACCACCAACAAGGTATATCCCCACAACACAATCATATCAAATCAGTTTCCGTTTTGGGGCACCTTTTACAACAAGTTCCCTAAAGAGTTTCCAGATTCACAGCAAACTGTTACAAAAGTAGGGCGCAGCGCTGCCTCACTGCACAAGCACCAAGAGAGAGCAGCGGAAGAAAAGTATACATATTTACAACAGTCTCAAACATTAAACGCATGATGTTGAGTAAAAGTGAATACGCTGAAGTAGCAAAACATTCCTAGCTGGAAACAAAATAACGACGACGAAAATAAGGTGAGTGATGTTTGTGTAGGATGATGCTCTTGAGCTTTTTTTAAATGAAAGTGTGTATTCTCGAATTACAAATAGGAAACTTGATGCCTGTTTGCACACTTTAGTTCTATAACCATTTCCTGCACTTTAGAATTATAGCAGTGTAGTTTCGTCAGCTTATTTTTTATACTTCATATCTGTCTTATGAACTTTCCTTTTAGGGTTTTCATACTTAAATAATTTGTAACCAGCAACACATGTATTTTGTATAAGGGAAAATGAAAATGTATCATTCCGTTCAGTAAGGTATTTTTTCCGTTTTTTCTCACTGCAGACGTCTAACAACGTGGTTGATTGACATGTTTGCCAGAACTACTCTGGGAATTCGAATGGAGGATGCCAAAAATCCTGATAATAAGTTTGCAGAAGCATTTCGGGACATGATGGGAGAAAATCAAGAATACAATCTTCTCTTTTCACTCTCTCGTAAGTGTTTTTCCTGTAAACTTAAAATGTATGACAAAAATTCGCAAAATGATAAATGTTATAAGCATTACCATTATTATGTTGACTATCACAGTGTATCCTAAATTTTTAGGGCCAAACGTAGTAAATATTTTTATTTCCTATTTATTATCATTTTTTCATCGTCCCTGACTTCTCTTCATG
>JAHZMV010001261.1:0-12867 GCA_027743765.1 Coecobrya sp. COE2 | reverse complement strand
TTTGCTCCGGCTTTTAACGACGAGCCAACCAAGCTGATAGAGTCCACATTTCGACAAGTGATGGAGTCTCGAAAAAAGAGTGGAATAAAGAGTTCCAAGGACTTTCTTGACGTGTTATGTGAGCTATGGGATCGTGTGCCTACGAAAGAGTTTAAAGATTTAGGAATCAACGAGACGACAATAATCTCACAAGCTGTAAATTTCTTTCTAGGAGGTTATGAAACTTCCGCCACTACTCTGAGCCATTTGCTCCTTCACATGGCTGACAATTCAGAGGTTCAAGAGAAAATGCATTCTGAGCTAATGGAAGCTCTCGTTCGTCGTCACAAAAATAGTGATAGTAATAAAGAGAACAAGAAGTCTGCTGAAGGAGCAAACGAAACGCTTGGAATCGACCACGAGCTCATCAAAGATTCCGAAATTCCCTACATTGTCGCTTGCATAAATGAGTCATTGAGACTTGCTCCACCCTTGTACCGTCCGGAAAGGATTTGCACTAAAGACTGGAACCATAAAGGGATTTCCATTAAAAAAGACACTGTCGTGATGCTCGCCTCCTGGCCAGCCAACAGAAATCCAAAGGTGTACACAGAACGAAAATTTAAAACTTTTCACGTGCTATCTTGTAAAGAATTTCCGAGTAGAGAGGAGGCCTGATACCCGTATGAATTATAAGCCGGGATCTATGCTCGTTGTAGGCTTTAGTCCATTGTATCTAGACTTGGTTCAAAGGAAATAAAAAGGATTTTTACAGCAATTCATCTCTTTGTCTCATTTTTCTGTCTCTTGCAAACAGTTCAGAGAAACACACTGAATTTTCCATTTTCTCTCTCTTCAAGCATGTAAACATACAAAACTTGCGTAAAAATGATATTGGACCAAGGACGAAAAATTACACGTTATAACTACGCTGTTGTATAACGCGGTATTTACTCAACCTATTTTTGGAGAGTAAATATACTTACTCACTTTTATTATTCTTATAATTTGGTCTTTTCTTCATTCTCCTCGGCAGGGTAAACTGTAAACATGCATTAAAACTGCGTAAACTTGGATGGATGATACCTTTATCTTCATCCATGCAGATCACTGTGTGCGCGCGTATTCATTTTTTGCTCTTGATGCATTTTAAATGTCACTCTTACTATGAACGTACACTTGTGAACAAAGGAAATGGATCGTAAAGAGATGCTTTGAGCGTTGCTCAAGTAGAAAAGAGATTAGTTAAAAGGAAACAAGAAAAAACGCCTATGAAAAGACTATAGGCATTGGGATGGATATATTTTACAAAGATAAGAAGCTTTTCCGAGATGAAAGGTTTTGATACTTACCTAAAGTCGAGGCTTGAGGGAGGCCATCTTCACCGTACCGGATCAGTCCTAAAAGAATGATAGTTATACAATGATATGGTAAACAGTTTTCCCCATCATAGTATTACTGGATGAATATGAGAAAATGATACGAATCGAACTATAAGTTTTGCTTTTTTTAGAACATGTACTTATAAACAGGAGAGTAATGGAACAAATGCGTTTCTAAAATATCGATAGTACTACCAATCAAATAAACATTAAAGGACAATCATTATAGCCTTCTGGCATTTGCAACGCTTCATCTCAAGTATTCTTTTTAAGAAGGTCATTAGTTAGCATTTTGTATTTTTTAAACTGAAAAGGGCATCACGCTTTGAACGCTTACCTTTGTTTGCAAAGTATTGTTTGAAGTTCTCCAATGGATCAAACTGACTTTCAATAACAATCTTGGCGAATTGATATCTTGCACGGAAGCCTGTTCCAGGCGTGTCCGAGTTTGCTATAAACTCTATAAACAGTTCCCGGCTACTCGAAGACACCTAAGAATAGACATAAAAACAGATTACAAGATTATTACTGAACTTTGTCCTTCATTTCCATATATGCACTCTACTACTAAATAATAGGGTACCTCAAAGTCTACCAGTTCATTACAGATCACGGCTATGACAGGCGATCGGGTAGTTGGTCCGTCAAAAATACGTATCAAATCCGTTTTATTCAAGCAACTGTTCGATAAAATCAAGAAGATCCAAGTAAAATTAATAATCCTTCCGAACAGCCTTTGGCATTGTGCCGTTATGTATTAAGTAATACGTGTGTATGATAAATGTTAATTACTTACCTATATTTCCCAGGCTGTAATGTAACAGACTCGAAAACTATTTTTACCCTTTCTTCAAGGCTATTAAAAAAATTTAAATCATTAAATTAGGTTTCATAAATCGGTCGTCTATTTGCTTTCTCTTTCATAATTTGAATAAAGTCAACGGTCTATACTCACCCAGCAGTGAAGTGGTAGGCACACATTGTGTTATGAGGATACATAGAAGGATATAACGGAGAAAAGAATTTACCCTCAGGAGATGTAAAGTTTTCACTAACAAAGCGATAATCACATTTTGTTCCTGGCACCAGTCTTCCACTGCTTTCAAACTGACCTAAGACAAGGGTACAACAGAATAAAAGTTTATAACCAATTAGAGATAAAGGGATTATAACTACAGTTAAATAATAATATGTTACAGTTAGAAAAATCATAATCATATTTATTAATAATCATATTATCTTCATTCTCTGTGTTTGTCAACAGAGGTACCTACACGCTAGGATATACTTGTCAACAAAATATAGGTATAGGAGAAATCATAATAATATATTATCCTGGTCGCATATAAACCATACACTTGGAAAACATGTTATCTATAATTATCTACTCTCAAATACTTTTCGCCCTACGTTATTTCTCTATAAACAGTGGAAAACAATATAATATAACCATCTTGCCAATAAACTTTTGTGTCAGCTAACGAACTTTAACCAGCTGCATCCATAATTTAACTTTCATTCTCCTATCCACTCTTTGTAATTTCAACAGAAAAAAACAAAAGTGAAAAAGAGTCAGAAATTAATCGGGTGAAAAGACATCCATTACAGTATCAATAAAAGAGAAAGTTTTCCAATTTTCATTTGGGTGATGCGTTTATGTCTACGAGCTACCAAAACTTTTCCCAGCTAGTTTGCTGCATTTTATAGCATTATCAAATTATCACCAGAAAAAACTCTGCAGTCTGCCCTGCTTCCTTTAATATTATTATTTTGTTTGTCACCCTCGAAATCACTTGGAATGAAACAGCAAGCTGTGTGGGTTGATGTTTCGTCGCAATCCAGTAGTAGCAAAGACAATAGCATAGAATAAACATCGGTGCAATTGCCTACTTGATACCCATACATTTACACATCCAGCTCACCGTGTCAGTTGGAACGTATGTATAAGTCTGTTATATTGACAGTGTGAGAGCATTCCATTAACTTTTTTTGCGTTCGATCCCTTGCAACTTGGCTTGGTATGTTAGTTTATATTCTACATTATAGATTCATGTGCCATCATTCAGTCAGTAGTCAGTGTCTCCAGGCTCGACGCAGTGATGTTGAAACGAGCAGAATTTCATTAATTAACACGTGATGTTGATATCATTATCACACCAACGAAGCATGTTGTTTTCTACGTGAACCATAAACTGAAAGTATAAACTACGTCAATGGACTATATTATGCAGGTATGTATATCCGTTATGACTATGTTTTCCAGAAACTGCACCTATACGTAGTTCATACTACCACAGGAAAATAACCCTATAACTTCTCTTTACGATCGGTATCTTATCTTGCTAATCAAAGAAAACGCTCAGACAAGGAAAACAAGAACATTATGAAAAGAAGCTTACCGCTGTTTGTATGGCATACTTTTCTAATTATTTTGTGACTTACTAAAGATAAAACGTTTCGCGATGTTTCAAAAGAAAATCATAGTAAACATGTGTATACCTGTACTATTACCTACTTTCCAACTCAAAGACATCACACGCAGACGTTTTCCAATTTAGCATGCAAATAGAGTACGTACGTAAACAAGATGTTTTGAAGGATCGCATTCAATTATAAAATTTAGTTTTTATATTTACCATCTTTCAAAGAATTTCTAGTAGACAACTCAAATATTCGATAAGGTCAAATATTGACCATATCCAGAGTTTAAAAATATAAATTACTAAATGCGTAACTACTGAAAGAAATAATCAAGGAGGTCAAAGGTTTCAAGATTCTCCAAGGTTTGAGGAACATTTTTTAGAAATGTAAGAATGCACAGCTAAAGGTATACTTCATCATATTTTACTTTTCTTCACTTTGTGAATGAACTCATCTGTTACAAATTGCAAAACATCAACAAATAATAAGTTATATAATATGTGTGTGTTTGGTAGTGTAGTGTAAGAAGTCTATATCCCACAGGCTCATTAAACTTCAAAGTTCTACTATGAGCACGTCTCGTCCTTCTTCTAAATCACATTAGTTATATTTCTGTTCACGAGTTCCCCTTTGCCTGTTTTTTCACGCTTTACTTAAGAATAAACATGAAACTAATTATTTTCCTTCAAAGTCTCTTAGTCACTTTTCGCAAATCTTAAAGGAATGCCCTATTTTCACCCGAATAATTAACAAGAAAGGATCTGAGAAAATTCACGTGCTAAATAGTAATGACAGGGCTTACGTTAGTATTAATCCTAAAGTTTATGCAGATAGTATTTTACGCAGATTTTTTTCAATCACATGATTCCACCTTCAAACTGTGTTAGGTATATATTATTCTTTATTTGCTAATATTCGCCAATGGTAAAATGTTGGTGTTATTTAATAATATGATATACCCAAGAATGATCGGATGTCAACATTGACTATAAATTACAATTCGAACTTATAGACTGGATCAAACTTCCTTCCTAAGAAAGCCCATGATTAGTTGTTTTTTCTAATTTTGTTTGAAAGTAGTGATAGGATGAATATTTATTATTTTATTATCTTTTAGAACCTAACATCTTTAATATATCATGATAATATATCCCTTACTCACGGCAACCTTTCTTTTCTTCATTCACCATTTCTATTGACTCTTTATTCAAAAATTCAATTTCCATACGTAAATCAAATGATGATAAATATGCACAATATACATTGGTAATCGCCATAATACTATAAGATATTTATGTTACTAGCAGAATATCTTCAAAAGAGAAAACAGAAAGAAGCAGCAACAAATAAAAACGACAAGACAGGTGTAAGCATGTTCATTATTGTATCGCAACCTCCGCATATCAAACAATTTCAAAAATAGTAGACTAAAGGAAAATAAGACTTCCAAAAAACGGAAGCACATAATGTTTCCAGCTATACCCCTCCATGATCATCTTATATCCCGGATCATCATGACCATCTTTATTATTTATTTTTTAGCAAAATTACATAAGGCCAAAGAGACTGTATAACATGATAACAAAGAGAAACAAAAACTACTGAAAGCTGAACTATATGACTACAGTTTGGTTATATATGAGTAGACTAGCATATTAATGTAGTTCCTTCTGCTCATATGGAACGAGAAAGTAGGAGGACGCGGATAACAATTTTACAAATGTTCTCTCTGATGACTACATGACTACATTGCCAACTAATGTAGGTGTATAATCGCAAATTATTATGAACACTTAGGCTCGTAAACATACATGCATATTTAGTCTGCATGCAAAGTACATCATGTAAAACAAGAGGAAAACTACAGGGATTTGATTTAATGTTAGCAACTGTAACTGTACACTCATCCATCTCTCTGGTATCTTTTCCCTTTTCAGTTTTTGCAATGTTCTCTCCGTCATTGTTTTGAGCTGTTGGCTAAAGTTGGCGTTTAGAAATATGACAAACGATCTCATTCACAAAATATGTACATATGAAAGTAGTCTTGCTCAACCGTATACACTCCAATGGCTTCATTTTGATAACTTTAAGAGAATCACCATTCTCGACTAGAATAAAATAACAGTAAGCTTTTTTAGTCAGAAGAGTTCTTGCTTTAGCTCTAAGAATCTTTCCGCTTCTAGTGCATTTAATATGAGCAAATGACGTAACATGAATTAGTATTCATTTTATAATGAATTGAATTATCTTCAAATACTAAAAGGTGGGTGAGTTATAGTTATGGGCTATAATGAAGTTTATTTAAAGTATGACCTATGTTGGATATTGAGACCAAGGGATCATAATAAATTGCAAATGGGTAAAACAGGAAAAAGGGTTAATACTCCGTACAATAATCTAAATCCTAAACTTGTTAGTCTTTCTCATCCATATTACATTCAGACATATTATTTGGATGTTAAATGATTTAGCGAGGTTTTGAAATATACAATTTTGAAACTACAAGAGGGAAAGTTAACTCAAAGACAGATATTTGCAACGGTAACAATGTTACTTGAGCTTTGTAAACAAAGCTGTCGTACTTGTTTCTTTTTTTGAAAGTTGAAACAAGCGTTGAGAGCCACAAGTTGAACGAAAAACCTTGAGACGAGCAACGTAATTGTATGCCAAATAATATTGTTAGAGGAATCTACCACTAGATAAACCAAGGAGTACGGGCAATCAACTTTTATATGCTTGTACATATGTTGAATAGTACTACTAGAATTTGAATTACAATACTGTTACCGTTGGGAAATCTTCTGAATCCCCTGAAGTGTGGTTCTACTGGAATCAGTAGCACAGTGAGTGAATAAGGGTTAAACACCACTGTAACCATTCTGTTTGTATTTTATTAAGTCTTTTGTTGATAGATGAGCTAATAATAGGAATAGGTATTCCCGTACCAGTACACACGCCTTTCTCTTTTACCTTCTTTTTATGTTTCAATATTCGTACTTGTTGTGAAAACTTCTTGCACTGCCTACATACTCATCGTGGAAAGACACAATGCACACGGGCATCACACTCCCACGTACTCATGTACCTCTCAACAACCAGCGCCACAAATCAACTTATTTTTACGTGGATGAGAACATACTTCATACCGTTAGTCTGTCTCTCTTTTCTACGAACCGGGGGACTTTTTCCCTGAAGATGAATTTATTTATTATGCAGACCATGCTCCCCATATTTCAAATATTATATTTTCCCATTTTCCCAAACCAACTTGTCACGAAATATACTCTCAAATCGCAGCAGGCAATCTCGCATTCTGAAGGAGGACCAGGGAGCCTACTGCCTCCGTTTTCGACACTAACTCTAAAAATTCGAAAGTCATAAACAGCAGAAAAGCATGTACAAAATTCTTATACTTTTACAACTACCTTCTCGTACATCTGAGAAGTGTGTTATTATAATATGTCTACACTTTACACTCTGATTATGCTTTGGTATGTGCTAGTTTTGATGCTGCTCCTATACATGTGCATGAGATATTATTATAAATATTACGATGGAACAGAGAATTGCTGCCACTCATCAGTATCTCCGTAACGTTTGTAATAGGTACCTATATTATTATTACATTATGCGACATGCATGACTGAAAAATAGAGCGAAAGGGAAAGTTTTTACGAGCAGTAAAATGCTCAGAAATCCATGTTATACCGATTACTTAACATGCACATAAGAGTAAAAAGAATGCACTATAATGGCTGGACGGTTGGTGAAAGCAAAGCAATAACATTGTACACAGAAAAAAACCTCGCTTTATTCTCTACCATATGGCCAAAGAAAGCTGTGTTTGCACCATGGGTAGACCAAAATATTTTAGCTTTAAACACATCATTCTCTTCTCTTCCAAGCTGTTCTTATGAACTACTCTTTGGTAAATTCCAACCTCCTCGTTTTGGTCCCTTTTGTATTTTCTGAAAAAATCCTCAAGTCTTTTCTATTCTTATTACACAAGACATGTCCAAAACAGTAAAAAATCCTGCACAAACATTTTTCTTTGAATAAATACAGGCTATAATTTTGCATAAGTACATAAGCATAGACTCAATGCAAAGAATAGAACTAAATCGAGTAATGGCAACAGGAAAGTATGTACTTTCTCCAGAGAGTATTTTATGCCATTTTTTGGCAAATGAAGCTAGTTGCTTGTTTTCTGTGTCTTTGTGTAATGTGGTGTGTACAACACAAAGAAAGACTACTACATAAGAGTGTGTCAGCGAGGAATATTATGATGAATTTTGTTATTTAACTGGCTCTCCATAGCATAATAAATGCAATATTGCCATGTCGTAAACTATTCATAGGCAGGCACGTGCATTTGCTGTGGTCATGCATTGTTTATTGCACGCAAAAACGTATGGAAAGGAAATGAGTAGGGATGTTAAACAGCCATTTGCCCTCGTGTATGTGCCTAGTGCCTATTTGCGATGAAAAACACGCTGCGAATGAAGCACACTCTTAGTACATCAGTGTAAGATGTTTGTGTAGTGCGTATCGCTTACAGCAAATTGTAGTCATTGTCGTATAGTAATTTTATACAATTTAACACGTACCGCACATTAAAAGTTAGGAATACACGCATAAGACGCCAAAGAATATTTGGGGACACGACACGTATGTATAAGTAAAAATTATCGCTGTATGTACAGACATTCATTCTGCTTGAGGAAAGGGTTTTAATGTGTATGGAGAAACAAAGAGAATTTATTGTAGAAACTTACTGGCATTTAGAAAGCGAAACAGTCCATGAAAACCAAACGTGGTGGTTAGAGCTGTATTCGACGGTGAAGTAATATGTGGTGGCTTCACAGCATGTTTCAGTAGCTCCTCCAGGGGCAGAGACGTGGAGTGGAACTGAATGACTAAATGTCTAGAGGCACTGGAGAAAGTTTGATTTTTGTACTCGCCACAAATCAGCGAGTTCCACGGGGTGCGCTCATTCACACCTTCATCTTCAAGGTGCAGGAAAAGTTTGAGGTAGTCACCGACATGACACCTGTCACATTCATAATAGAGTAATGAAAATAAATAATTAATTAATTAATTTTAATTCTTTTATTCATATTTACACTTTTATGACTAACCCCAGTTTTGGTTGTGGAAGTTTGATCATTTGGAAGTCAATCTGGACTATGTGATCCTTTGGAGCTTGGAAAGAGAAGAGAAGGCACCTTATTCCTCTTGGGTAGGATTTTGGGAAATCGGGACTGGTGAAAGTTCCCCATTCCTTGTCCCCGGGTATGCTAGAATATTGAACACACTGACAACCTGGAAACGAACAAGAGGAAACTGAGAGGGAGTTTTATTATCACTTAACTCTCCGGCCAGCCTCAATTTTCATAAGCCGCTGGTAACTACAATCTACAAAGTAATTCACAATTCACACCCTATCATTATAATACAGTAACGACACGAACATTAATTACGCATGGCATTATCATTTTGTAAGTTGAAGCACAATATAATTACTTTATAATCCATTCATCGTACTTTTATGACCTCGGTTTTGTTACTGCTCACCCGTTTATGCCTCAAGGAACTAAGAAGGCAATAAAACGTTTAATCGTCTGTACACGAATTCGATGGAAGCCTACCCTGTACTCTGTACATGATTGCATTTTTATTGTGTCATTTCTGTACTTACTTGTTTCCCTGTTTCGTGGTAAACTTTGTACCAATAAATTCGAAGGCAAGTTATTTTCTAGCATTTTTCATTAATTTTCAAAATTTCATACATGAGATCTCTAAGCATTTTCCATTAAGGATATTGAAAAGCATACTTGCACATTGTTGGACAGCTTTAGTATTGTTTTTGATATATGTACATATTTATAGATTCATATCAGATATATGTAAAACATCTATAAACCAATAATTGTTAGATTAAAGGAATAGGAAAAATAGATCATATCTTTCATTGATCCAATCATTCCCATATGGTTCACAGTAAAGTTAAAAAAGAGATCTTCGTTGAAAATCTGATAGTCATAATAATATCTTATTTGATTGTGAATGCCCTACCAAAAGTTCTTATTTTGATCCCCGTTCCATAATTCCGTTCGGTACCGGTCCTTACCCCACATACAACATACCTACACGCTATAGCGGCTACACTACCTCAATGAAAGTTATCTGATACCATTTTGATCTATATTTTTGTTTTATACTTATTTCAGTATAAACACCAATAGAAATGCACCTAAAGCCATAACTCCAAGTACCAATTTAAAAATGCCTTCAAAAACACCAGAACATTGACATCCCGTTTTTCAGTTTCCCTCCCACCACTTGACAAATACAAAAACTGATAGAATAAGAAAGAAAAGCAAAGCTGACAACGGGTGGTGTGTGTGGTAAATATGTCATGTGGGCAAGCTCACATACATTCACAACAATCATGCTGACAAGGAACGTACTGAAATCTGTTTCATGCTACCGTTGCAGATGTATATATAGTATGTATAGCTACAGCCTTTAGTATTTACTATAAATCCCACATTTTCTACACCCTTCTTATTTTATCGAACCATCTATTCACAGTTATTTTCTCTCTGGTTTCAACTCAATTTTTTGTTCGTTTTCTTCCATCCCAGGTCTTCCAGACACAAACAATCATGGGAAGAAATAACACGCAAAAATATAAATGTGAGTAAAAATTTCTGAGACATATGTACACAACTGTACTGGGGTATTTTTGCTTTATTCTATTGCCAAAAGCAGAGTATACAAATCTACAACAATGCGTGATGACACGAAGAATACTTGAAACTGGAGTAGTTTACTACTTACAAAACATTGCGAAAAAGAAGAAAAAAGAGAAAAATATGTAGTCAAAGCCAAAGCACTCCTTTGAGAAGGAGAAAAGAAAACTGGCTGACGAAGAAAAGAGTGACAGTGTGAGTAAAGTGTGTATTCTCGTCTCATTCCTTTAACTCGTGCCATGATGATGTGATGTGCCTTTTTATGAAAGTGTATATGTTGTGTACATGTAAGAGTACGTGCGATGTGTTGTATTGTAGCAAAAATATTTCCTTTGCTCCCTTTCACCCCACACACCATTGCCATAATCTTTACTCAATTCCGTACACTATTATCCTCAGAAGGAGAAGAAAGAAAACGAAACAGCTCATACATATCCAATTGGCTAAATGTTGAACTATGTAAGTCGACTTTTCATATGGGAAATAGTGAGGAGAACGAAATATAAAGCTCAAATACAAACTAGTTACTCTCTAGTTCTATATTCCTTCATTAAGTATCAAGCTAGTGGAGATATTTCATATTTTGATCTACCACACTGTCCGTTCGTCCGTATGATTATAATACTTTACAGTTTACAGTTAAAAAATCTATTCCTTCTAACAGTCTTCTTCTTAATGAGTCTGATCACTTAAATGTACGAGTCGCCTGAACTCTAAATCTGTGGAAAGAATCAGATAATCATTTTTGCAGTCACTTTGGCAAGTTAATACTACCTTCACTTTGAATTATTTAACAATGGTACGATACTTCCACGAGTCCTTACACGGAGCTAGTTAATGTTGAAATGGGGCAAAATGAAAACGGTTTGTGTCTGGGCAGATCAGTAGGCGCATTATAGCGAAAACACATTGAGTATAGTCCATCAGAGACTTTCAAAACTATGGCAAAAAGGCACGGGAATACATCACAACTGTTTGTAGGATAAGGCTACCTTCTTCATTGTCATGTTTTGAAGAGGAACATTTAGAAGCAAAGGCACTGCAATGTTGTAGTTCTCTGGGCTAAACACACTCTTCTCATTATGTACATACATATCCTCAAACTCTTTGTATACCAAGACCCCACTGGTTTCTTCGTTTCCGACAAGAATGAAAGAGAAAGTGAGTAAAAGAAATGTTTTTGTGCGTTGCAGTAGTAGAGAAAACAGTATATAGAATAAGAAATGGGAAAATAAGTACTCGTTCTCTATTCTTCTCTATCCAATCTTGCCAATTTCTACTTTCCTTTCTTGGTATTCCTTCGAGGGGAATACTACAAAACAGTGTATACATACAGTGAGTGACGCTTCTCTGTATAACATCCCATCATGCAGAAACCAAAAGCGTTATAGCATTTCAGAGACCTTTATGTCATTCACCTGTAGGTTTTTCATCCCCCGAAACAAGCGTTTCAATAAAGCAACAGCAATAATACTAACAAAAGTACACGACTCTCTTGTGCTTTTCAACCATTTGTACGGATCATACAAAGCAGCAGCAGGAGTAACAATCATAATGTGAAATAGAGAGCTTATGGCTTATTGTTCATGCTATGTCACTCATTCTCATTATCCAGCTCAAGTTTTCAATTCTCGGAGGATTTCATTGCATGCAAACAACTGCAAAATACACAAAATCCATTATGGCATGCGTTTAATTTAAAGGAGACGTGAATAAAAACAAATATGTGTAATAACTTATGTTAGTAAAATAGTATAAAAATAAAAACATCGATACTACGCTGTAGGCAAACATGTGGAACCACAAACACACATTTCTAATTTAAAATAGAGATTATTAAGGATATTTTTGTAGGTATTTATTCAGTGTAATGTAAAACGTAAGCGTGTCTAACATAGCACCGCCGGGTTAGTTTTATAATAATTACCAATACGCTTCGGTTGGTTTACCGATACCGAACGTTGGAGAACTTATTTTAAAAGTAGTAAAAGTAGAATAAATATAATATTACACATACAAAGTTTTACCATTACATAATAATAATAATTAATGTACATAATTCAACAAAATGATGGAGAATTATAAGAGAATTGAGGTAGTTAATACACAACAAAAATTAGTTACCGTACATATTGTAGATATACTTTTTAGGTGTCTTTGGTTGGGTTCAGGTATCACATGTTTCAAAAACGGAATAAAAGATACGGTATAGCTAAAGATGTCAGGCCCACGCAGGTTGTATTAACTGCCATGTATCCAAAACTTTCACCTGTTTGTGACGTAGGCCTGTCCACCGATTTTGCTGCTTGCTATGTGATGCTTATGGAGGA
>JAHZMV010001260.1:0-10646 GCA_027743765.1 Coecobrya sp. COE2 | reverse complement strand
TCTGAAAATGAAATGAAAACCAATATTTAAGCTGATTGTAAGCTTCGTATTTAAACCCATTTTGATTAGTATTGAGCTAATAGGAAATAACTCTGTTTTCATAAAAATATATGATGTGATTCTAATTGTAAGTACTACACACCATTACACAAAATACAATTACCAATGTCCCCTTCCAATATGATCAAACTGATTCTTGCATGATTCGACTTTTTTGAGGCAACTGTCCTTTCAGAGGATTTATTTCATCAATGTTAGAATTTCAAGTAGTGGTATACAAGTTACAAATACAAATATTGTATCAAATATTCTATAAAACTGATCATTATTTGGTTTCCTTTTTTTAAAGTACGGTACGATACAGAAAGTAGTCAATACTAGCGGAAAATAATTCTTTGTATGCCTAACTTGCATCTATAACATTGAAATGCAGTATAGTAGGATTAATAAGTATTTATTAAATTTAAAAACGGCTTATTCTAATATGATATTAGAAATCAAATCACTGTGACGTAACTATCACTTTTGAAAAAAATCAGGCTTTTTTGACCATCCGGGACTAGTACCGTTGTACTTGGATTAGTCTAGCAAACCTGCTATGGCAATTTTTCTGAAAAATATGACCTATGATGAAGTTTAAGTTTTGCAATCATTTATCCAAGGGATCTTTCAGATAAACGCTTCCATGAGATACGCCATTATGCCTCAAGAAATAGACGTCCTATGCTATAGTAAGCTCCAATTATTTAGTGACGTAGAAATTGTGAAATGTTTCAGTAAGATCGCATAATTTCTATGTTTGTTTTTTATTGTATAGGTTTCCATTAAACTATTTAGTGTTCTCGAGGCAAAAGTTGAAGCATTAAACAATTGCAGCCATGTTTTGGGCCATTTATATTTTATGGAATTTTTGGTATATTTGCTAATACACTTTTACTACGAATAAATATAGGGTGATGGAATATTAATGAGAAACGATTTTGATCACTTTTACTGAACTTTCATTTTTTTAAATACAAACAATTGTGCATATTCAGTACTTAATGCACACACTTTAATAAAACGTATTATCAACTGGCTTACAATTACAATCTTTAATTCGGGTTGATTCATTCTGCAGACTGACTTTTATTCTTCTAAAAATTACATTTATGACTTTACTTTAAAAAATTTAACTTAAAATAAAATAAAATTAATTCTAGCAATTTCTCATCCATTCCTTCCCTCCACTGTTTGATTTTTATACAAATTGTTTTGTTTCATTATTTTATCTTTAGTTATTAGTTTTCAGGTTATCAGAAAAAAACTTTTAAAAACATAACTTAAAGTTGATAAATTGTTTGAAACTAAAGTACTAAAAATAAAAGTATCATCCAACTGAAGTAATTCTCAACAAAGCAGAGATTCTCAACAAAATATCATTTACTCCTAACTAGCATATATTAAACAAAATTGACATAACTATATAATTTGATATTCACCATTATCAATTTACCGCCATAATTGGATTGAACTAGATGGAATGTTGTAACAAATAAATTAGTTGTAAAAATAGTATTAACATTTGGGGTAGTTTTTACGCCGGATACGTGTATTTCACGTTGTGCTCGCTGAAATGAAGGTGAGATAGAAGTAGGTGGACCTGCAACGATGGATTCAAAGAGACAGTTCAAAAATGCTTGACTTTTTACTTTGTCAGCGCATCCTACAAAGTTAAAAAAGAGGAAACTTGCAAACTTTGATCTCTGATTTTTTAGTTATATCAATTTCACTATGGTGTCGAGTAAATCGTCAACAACCCAATAAACGTTAAAAAAGTAACGGAATAATTAAATTATCAATATATGGACATTCTATTCACACGTGGGCACAATATTTTGTTTTTTACACAAAATGTCATTTTTTGAAAAATGTGAGATGGGTCCCCCCGGGACAACTTTCACTATCCAATGTTAAACGTCATAAGGATTGGCGAAAATGGCAAAAATGACTAACTTGAATGATATGCCCATTCGGGTTTTTTGAGTTCAGATTTGAATTCTCCGTCTAAAAATTAGTATTTTTATTCATTTCTCATGTCGATCTGGCTGCCTCGGCTATTGCACTATCCTTGTTAGTTTATATGAACCAAATAATGGCTAGTATTCTAAATGTATTGGCAAAGTTTAGAAAATATTTATTTTTGATTCCAAACAATCTAGACCAACTGCTTGTGCAAAATCGTTCCAAAATGTTCAAACATATACAAAACAGGGCATATATTTAACTGAATTTGTTTCCATAGGAGCTGGTCAAGTTTAAGTAGGGTAAGAATATGCAAATCGAATCATATTCAATTACGCTTTCAGTTGTTAACCAAACCAATTAAGCTTGGATATTGCTAATTTGCTTCCTTGAATAAAATTAACTGGAATCCATTAATTTACAGAATTTTCAAAATATTTCAAAAATCTAGGCTTAAAATTCCAAAAAAAATTTATATTGTATTACATATCCAAATTCAAGGCAAATTTCAATATACTATCTGACACACAATGCAACCTTCCTCACAACTTATAAAAGTGTACTCTTCAGCTGCATCTTATTGTGAGCCAAAATTTTCATTGAGTTTTATTCAGCAGCTTAAGCATCATTTAAATGTATGAAGTAGGTATATTTTCTGGGAATTTTTTTTATTTATCTACTTTGTGATTCTTGAAATTTGCAATAAAGCCTTGTTTTTGAAAAAGCATAAATGCGGAACAGTGTTATGAACACGGGAACTATTATATTCTATTCTGCTATTCTAAAATAGGTATGTCTACCCAAAAATTTTGCAGCATGCAAAAAGTGTAAATTATGTTACCTAATTTATTTTCAACAGAGTTGAGCAAACTGCTGAAAGCAACCTATATACCTATATACTTAAAGCTATATACTGTAGTACCATTCTGCATTACTCCAAAGCTAAATTTAATTTTTACCTTAAGTTTAGAATACATATATATATTTGTAAAACTAATACTTGCAGTTCATTTACATACAATTCCAAAGTACAGTGGTCTGTTTTTACGTCGAGACAGGCATGCAGGCAACTTGCACATAGCATGGGCTAGCACATTGGTTTGGCTATGGGGTGCAGCTAGCATGCGGCGCCGCGTGAATTTCGCCTGTCTCAACGTAAACTATGGGAACTGTATAATAAACCAGGACTAATTTTATCTTGTGTTAATACAAACATCAAAGTGCCACACTACAAATCGTTGGCGTTAAACTTTACTGTGGTAATTCATCTCTATTTTTCATAGGCTAATGTTAACACAATGATAAAACGAGGCGCCAGAAGCTTAACAAAAACTAATTATAAAATAATAGTCGGATAATTCTCCATACACTATGTATTACTTTAAGTAAATTAAAGGTGAGATTGAAAATGTGTCTACGAAATTATTGTTGGTAATTCCATTGTAAATGTTATCGGCATATTATAATTAATTGTCTCTACATTTTTCCCGAATAAATAAATCAATACATATATAAACAAATTTAGTGCAGAGTAAGAATAAAGACAAAGTTCCTCAATTCTCACGAATGGTGACTATCAATTCATATATATTATTATATATGGATAGTGTGTCCAAGGGGTGGATCCTAAATCCAAAAAGCCAAAAATCCAAACGTCCAAAAATCCAAAAAAGCCAAAAATCCAAACGTCCAAAAATCCAAAAAAGCCAAAAATCCAAACGTCCAAAAATCCAAAATGCCAAAAATCCTAAATCCGAAAATCCAAACTCCAAAAATCCAAAAGTACAAAAATTCAAGAATCCAAATATCCAAAATTAAATAAGTTTGATTATTATTAGGTTAGGTTATGGCTTTTTGGATTAACGACATAGATCGTGTCCAATGCTAATTCATCTCCTTCACATTAGACTCAAATCTATCTATATCTACTAAAAGCTCTCATATTTCTCTCAATGGTATCTAATAATCACCGTATATGATATACAATTGCAAGAAAACTTAACACAACATTTCCGATGAAATAATTCGCTTGTGTTTTTTTTCCAGTTGAAAACATAAATATAACTTATTCTTACTATAAATATAACTCATTCTTAAGTTTATCCGGGGAAAGCCAAACTTATTTTCAGATTGTTCACAGTTACTACTTTACTTTATTGCCACGAAACAATAAATTAAAATTAAGATGCCGAACCTACTGTGAATGTTCTGTGTGAATGTGTGAATGAATGTTCATTTTACGCTTTCTTAAAACCAGTTTTAAAATTTTGCATACATGCTGTAAAAAATATCAAGACGACTGACCTTAAAAATTTCTTCTACTTGTAGACTGAAAAATTTGAATCTGTCGTCAAAGTTTGTTTTATTTCTTATCGATGTCACTACGAATGAATTGCACATCGTATGAAAAAATAGAATTGAAAATGGGGTTGTTATACTTTATAAATTTCTGCAGGTGGAGCAGCCAAAATTAGTGCTGCAGATAAGCGACTGAGCAGGAGGAATTAATGTACAAAATTGTTGTGATATGGTGATAAATAGGCAGATGTGTATACATATTTTGAAGCGGCTTCATATATCACAATCACATTTTGAGTAGTAAAGTTCCATTTATGCTACAATTATGTAATAGAAAATTACCATTCTTTTGAGTCCTCAACAAACTGAAAACACTCTTAGATTGGTTAACACATGGTGGGTAAATAATCGATTGAACGAAATAACATACATTGATTACATTGCTCAATAGATGTTGTTACTTTCCTCATTTACCAAGATATGCTTAACCAATTTTTGCTCTAAAAGTCTTAAAAACGTGGCCATGTATTGATTTTAGCAAATCTGGTAAATCAAATTTATTTGCTTAGGTCAAATCTCCTTCTTACGAACTTACGGGTTTAGTATATCAAGAGTTTTTTGACATTTAAACTCTATGGCAGTACTAACTAGACTCTGCTGATTCCAACGTTGGTTTCCGTTTAATTAAAAAATGTGAACAAGTTCTGGTTTTGTTCACCATGAATATCATGACAGAGTTGTAATACCTACTAATGTATTTAAGCACTCACAAAACCGGAACTAAGACATTTTTAAATAGAACGGAAACCAGCATTGGAATCAGTAGAGTCTGATTAGTACTACCATAGAGTTTAAATGTCAAAAAACTTGAGCTGGAATTTTTAATCCATGAATGAACTTTAAATGTGATGCTGAAAAGAGTGTAGTAAGGGTATTCTGTGTGTATATAGTGGAGAGAGAAAAAACTCCCCTCCAAAAGCTTAAATATACTTAACATTTAACAGTGGAAGATGTATTTCAAATCTATGATAAATTAATCTACCCAATTACAGACATTTGTAGCGTATGATGGTTCAGTCTCCCAAGTCATAGCATATACAAATCAAACCAGCAATTTTATCGATTTAATGTTAAGCGTTATATTTAACGAAAAATTTATAAAAAGAAAGCATAGTTAACTAGATAGTTAATTGCATTGATAGTTTTAGTATGGATGCGTTTTTTGTTTGGATTTAATGTTTCATGCAAGTATTGCAAGTTCACACTTTAATCCATGTAATCGTGCGAAGAGAATTTTTTAAGTGTTTCAAGAAATTCATCATATTTATTTCTATGCTTTAGTTGCTCACAATGTATCTAGTCAGTAGTAAATATGTTTATAATTCACAATTTCTTCATTATTCAAGGGTCCTACAAGGTTGTATAATTCGGTGTGTAAAGCGTTTCATTCCAATGGCCAACATGATGCAAACAGGAAATCCAAGATAATGTCATCAAGTGTTCCCTGACTCGTTAAATAGATTTTAATTTAAATAAGAATTAATAAAATAATGATTTTTTTTCAAAAAGCCCGCTAATTAATTTTAAATGAAAAATAAGTAAACACCTAGCGTGTCAATCGATGATGTTCTTCAATTGATTACTATGTCCATAAGGCATTTCATTCTAGCAGATTTTTCCTACTCCTCCATCAAATAAGGGAAAGTTAATATATGAGTAGGATGATAAATGAATTTCGGAGGAACATTGATTTTGAAATTTCAAAATCAATTAACCTTTAATTCAAAATTTCGCTTAATTAATCTTTACTTTTTCTTCTTGATTCTAAATTCTTAGATTTATAGAATTCCTTCAATGAATACTGTATTCTGAATTTCAACGTTTATAAAACCGGTAGAAAGAATAGAACCAGGAATAACCCAATAGTAGGCTCGGTGGAGCATCTTCATATAAAATGGATGAAGCTATTGTGTCATTTAATTAAATTTGTGTGTGAATTTTTTGGTGGTGAATTTTCCCGACGATTGTATGATGATAAAACTCCTTTTTCAATCTAACAAAATAGAAACATTGAATACATTGTGATGAATTGCAAAGAAGAATCTAGTTCTGTAGCAGTGACTTAATTTTTATCTCGACGATTGTATGAAGATAAAACTCCTTTTTCAATCTAACAAAATAGAAACATTGAATACATTGTGATGAATTGCAAAGAAGAATCTAGTTCTGTAGCAGTGACTTAATTTTTATTGCTTTTAACACCTTGTCATTATCTAATTTGATTCTTTTTAAGCGATTATACAGTTCATACATGTGACTAAAATTTATTAATTAGTGATCAGTTATACCTTCACGCCATTTGCAAAAATGAGGGTGTCATCGGAAGTATATTTACCGTTTAGATTGTCGAAGATCGCTCGACGTTTGACGCTCGCTTCAAGTTTCATTTTTCAAAATGCATACATAAATCTTTTGCTTTTAACACCTTGTAATTACCTAATTTGATTCTTTTTAAGCGATTATAAAGTTCATACATGTGACTAAAATTTATTAATTAGTGATCAGTTATACCTTCAAGCCATTTGCAAAAATGAGGGTGTGATCGGAGTATATTTATCGTTTAGATTGTCGAAGATCGCTCGACGTTTGACGCTCGCTTCAAGTTTCATTTTTCAAAATGCATACATAAATCTTTTTTTCAATGCTCACATGTGGAAAGAAATTCTTTCCGAGAGGCTATACATTCCAATGCATTTCTAGTGTTGTTATTTAGTTAGATGATAGCCAACTCAGTTTTAATTTTAAGCTTTTTTGTTATTAGTATAATTAACGATAGATTTTGTTATATTCCTTTTTGCCATCTTAACATTAATTCACTCTCGTGCTTCATCACATAAGGTCTATAACGTTAGTTATTTATTAACCACTCAATAATAGTAATAAACCATGTGAAATTTTAAATCTCGTGTAAGCGCTGATGAAAAACATTAAATGTTCTTTTTCGTATAATTGAAAAGGGATTAAAAATGTTTCTGTTATCCAAGAAATTGCTAGGAAGTAAAATGCGATGCTAATTTTACGAAAAGAAGATACAGTAATATTGAGACATCATATGCTTGATGTTTTGATGATTTGGTGAAGGAGTGTCCGTTACAGTTAAGGCAAAATATATTTGTTTTATTGTAATTAATATTTTATTGATTTCTAGTTTATGACGCGACATATGTTATATGGACATGAGCAATCTGAATGTAATTAAATTTAAAACTGATGAAAATGTATGGAAATATAATTTCTATGTTTTCATGGCATTGTCTTATGGTTGGAAATAGGCTATGTTGAGATTTAACAGGGCATTAATCAAAGCATTATCAATATCAATGCTTGAGAATACCACGGAACCTTTACAATATGATAACTTGGTTGATTTACTTATGCAGTAGGGTGTGGCGTTGATCATTTACCTAAGTTTGATGTTTTGATGATTTGGTGAAGGAGTGTCCGTTTCAGTTAAGGCAAAATATATTTATGTTTTATTGTAATTAATATTTTATTGATTTCTAGTTTATGACGCGACATATGTTATATGGACATGAGCAATCTGAATGTAATTAAATTTAAAACTGATAAAAATGTATGGAAATATAATTTCTATGTTTTCATGGCATTGTCTTATGGTTGGAAATCGGCTATGTTGAGATTTAACAGGGCATTAATGCTTGAGAATACCACGGAACCTTTACAATATGATAACTTGGTTGATTTACTTATGCAGTAGGGTGTGGCGTTGATCATTTACCTAAGTAGTCAAATTCAGAAATGAACTAAATCAGTATTTTTTGTTCTAAAATTAATAACAAATAAAATTAATTAAAACATCGAATGGTTCGGTTAAAGATATATTCCAGCCGTAGTTGCATACTACCAATAAAATTGATCGTGTCGTGGACATATTTATTGATTAGGTTATACGCAATATTGCATTCGACTTTCTCATAAATTTAAATAGTTCTTCCGTTTTTATTAAACTTGTACATATGTTCGGCCGGAAGAAGGAAACTAGCATTTCGTGGGGACGGGTAGGGGCAAAATGAGAGTGTAATCCACTTTAAAATTTCTAACAAGGTTATATGTCGTGGCATTTCAGAAAGATATTTTGATAATCATTTTAATAATTACGTCGTATGACAACTAACTACTATGTATGTATGAGAAGAAACCAAACCGTAAACACCGAACAACATGTGAACTTCATTATTCCAATGATGCGCTTAAATAATAACGATTTAATTCAATAGTAAATTCGCCAGAATAAGAAATCGAATTTTCAAAAACCATTCATTTTTCTTTGATGAAGTGAAAAAATATAATATTTACCGACATTTTGATCAAATTTAAATGGCCAAACTTAAAGGGTATAACCTTCCGTTTGCTGGACGGAGGAGTAATAGTTAATTCAATGACAGAAGAATAAATTTAAAGTCATGTTACATTGCAAACCAAAGCCAGAAATCATTATAGAACTTATCATGTATTCACTGCAACATAACCTCATGATTTTTAGACAACGGTCCATACTTTCATGAAAAATGCAATGGAAATGACTATGAGGTTTGTAGGATTGTAGGTTATGTAGCGCTGGATGTTATGCAACTTTAAATACCTCAACCAGGACTTGCTTTGTCTGGTTTCGTGTTCAATTTTACTACCACTCAAAACAATAATTTTCACTGCTACTAGCAGAAATAGAATTTGGAAGAAGTTTTGTGTGGACTTTATCTAAGCATCTTTTGAAAACAATTTGATTAATTTTCTGTTTTTTCATTAATACTTCCCTTTAAAAGAATATGTGTCCATCCATTACAGAATGTTCGAGTAGCAACTTTAGTATTACTATTAATACTCTTCAGTTCTTTTAAATAGTGTAAACAATTCAATTTGTACGGTCCCTTAAAAACAATTTTTTATGTTGGCTGTCAAAAAAATATAATATTTTTTTTACAAATAATTGATCATTAATTCACCAAATAAGTATATAGCATAAGTAAGAAGCTTTGTGTTGGTGATTGATGAATATTTATAAAAATGCAGTTAGAATTCCTCAATAATAGCTTAATAAAAATTTGATATATACATCGAAATTAATTTAAAAGTTTAGACAACTTATTATTTGCATAAACATTGGTTCAATATTACTATCTCTTCATTGTAATTTTCTGTAAACATTATTTCTAACAAGATTGTAATATTTTTATCAATCGACGATAAGATCCACAATTTGCAACTTTCCAACCGTTCGGCCTGTTTTTCAAGATCCTGGTAGCAATTTTATAAAGAAGGTCGGTAGTGTGGTCTAGCTTATGTTCGCAAGTCTTATGGTCAGAAGTTAAAACATACACTTCTAATAGTGAGGAGTACAACTTGTAATGCTTAGAAGATATAGTTTATAAAGTAAACAGTCAACAATGGTTACATACCTGGTTTATGAGTTTGCTTAATCCTTCATGTGACGTCAAATTTTAAACTTTCAAATTGAATGGCTAATAGTTATATTTAGACCATTTTAGGATAAATAATAACAACAACTTTGTAACCTGAATTGCATAGTTTAATTGTTCCAGTTGCTCATTATTGCCAATTGCATCAAATCTTTGAAATTTTAGTTTGTTAGTAATTCGTAGTTTACATTATAGGAAATATAAATATTGTAAATGTTTTAATGAAATTTTGTAGTCTACGATTTGTGTTTTTATTTCATCTAAAAACTTGACATGATTATTAATGACACTAAAAATCCTATATGATTACACGATGATAAAGAAAACACTTTTCAGCTTCATTTAGTGAGAAGAGTAATCTTTATTTCAAAATACATGCTTAACCATGGCTCAAGTTAAAAATATCAAATTTGACTGAACATGAAATATAACTATTACTAACAATATTACTCGTTTGTTGTTTTACTTCACTTTACGAAAAATCTATTCTTCCTATTTTTATCTTACTAATTAGTCTTCAGTTCAGTATACATCAATGAAAAAACAGGCAATAACCTTGACATAAAGTTGCTATATTACTTTTTATTTTAAAACACAATATTTAATAAGTTCAAGTAATGGAAATAGAAGTAATGTCCGACTAAAAAATTATGAACATGAAGGTTCAAAGTAGATGCATTTCCGATTAGTGCATTTAAAAAGATGACGGAACCATCAGGTTTATATTGATTGACACATTAAATTAATGTTCTGAAAATTGCGTTTAAATCAGCAGAAGATGCTTTATGTTACATTCTGATAGATTTGAGCTTCTGTTGTGGTTGGTGTTTAACTTGGACGCCAGTT
>JAHZMV010001259.1:0-30303 GCA_027743765.1 Coecobrya sp. COE2 | reverse complement strand
ACCACTTATTCAATTATGTAAATATGGTCAGTGTACGTGTGTTTATCGAAATCAATAGCTGTAACACAGATAATAATGCTGCTATTTCAACATGTTATCGGATCACAGTTCTGCAATAATAAGTCTGAGTATGGGAGCGTTGGCGCTTTCTCTATTCCATCCAGCCGAGTCTACGAATACCTAGGCAGAAAGACGTAATTCTATCTATCAAGGTTTCATAAAGTTTAATAGCTATGTTATCTGCAAGCAAACATGTTAGGATTTATTTTCATAACAAATTCCACTACTGTTTGCTTCAATTTCTCATCCGCCCACGTAATGAGTACAAGAATAAATAAATCGTTTTGATTGAATGGGTTCAGGGAAAACTTACAATGCAATATTTTCAATCCTTTTGCTACCTGGACAGTTCCTAATATTTTTTAAATTCTAAATTCGTAAACAAAGCAGATCAAACATGAAACAATTACAGTGAACAAACAATCGTAACCAATGAATCGTTGCGACATTGAAAAAGTGCATTATTTGTAACTCGCTATAAATGTGTAGGAATATTTAATAATGTGCTTGACAGCTTCCTTCCATATTACCACTTTATAATATGTCACGAACGGAAATTGAAGATTGAGACACCAAGAGGCAAATTAAATACGTAACGTTAATGTTGGTTGTTTGTGTACAAGTAAGGGGTTAGTTTATTGAAGTGTATGTACTTCTCGTACACACGTACTTTCACTGGAATACAGAGTGTTTCTTAAATTGCAACTGGTGGAGCCAGTCAAGCAAATCGGAATTTTTCCAGATCCAATGCAGGTTGACAACCATGAATGAAATGCATGAGTGTGCAGAGACACATGGACGTCGTGCCATCTCCAACAAATTACAGAGTGCTTCTCAGGGGTACGGCGAGTAAAGTAAATAATACTGAATATATAATACTAACACAAGCAGAAGCCCAAGGCAAATGGTACAAATACAAAAATAGCCAAAAGCCCTGGTGAGAATGTAACGAAATAATACATAAGAGTAAATGTCTGACTGAGTTTGCTTGTACGTCCATCACGAGCAGCCTGAATGGATGAGTGCTTTCATCGTTGTAGAAATGGTTAGTTTTAGTTTAGTTTTACCATAATATTTTCACTGAAAACTGAGCTTTAGTTTACGTCTTTTTTCTTATACCTCTCAAATTTCTCGGATGCTTGTACTAGGAATAATGCTACTATGTAATGCATACCAAAAATTCTTTTAAAACATTGGATGGATTTTGAACGCCTCTGTATTGCATTAGGTAATAATAATAATGCAGCAAAAACAACAAAGGACTGACATATGTACATATTATATAATACGAAACACTAACCTTCCAGGTAAATTGTTAAAAATACATACACGCTCCAGTTCCATTCATTTTTGTTCCTACACATGTAATGAAGATGATAGTAAAAGTTTAGGTATATACATTTATTTGTGACCTTGTTTGTACGCAAGAAGGAAATAAGGACGTACGAAAGCATGCAATGCACCCAACTATACCCTACGTTATCGGAAACATAAATCGAACTGTAAACTCGCATGACTTTTATTACGGCACCTCAGCATCCACGCAAACAAAATATTTCTGGTGCTTATGCCCACACGTTCATAAATGGTATACTTATGAAAACTAGTAATCAGGCTAACATGGAAAGCGTCTTATATAACATATCATGATATGGTATAAATCGTTTGTTTATTTATATTGTTTAAATAAACATAATGCTTTTACTTTCTATATCGAGCAAATTAATTTAAGAGGGTATTCTCCTTAATATTTCAACTGTAAACTACAGTGACTTCCAAAGTCATGCTGGTATCGTTGTTTCGAAAACATTAATTAATTAAAGTAAATANTATAAATCGTTTGTTTATTTATATTGTTTAAATAAACATAATGCTTTTACTTTCTATATCGAGCAAATTAATTTAAGAGGGTATTCTCCTTAATATTTCAACTGTAAACTACAGTGACTTCCAAAGTCATGCTGGTATCGTTGTTTCGAAAACATTAATTAATTAAAGTAAATAGTAGAAGCGACGAGTATCAAGAGTTGTGTTGTATAAGTTTTCTCGGTAACTACTTCACATTTTTAATCTAAACACATTACTATAAGCAAGCGTTCCAATTTTATTTTCCTTAACAAATTATTGTCTGAAAGGTGAGCACCTACTTATTTTATGTACTAAAAGATGAAATAGAGAAGATTGGCTTTTCTGAGAACTTTATGATTTTTTCAGCTTTCCTTTCCCACAAACTAAATCGACGACACGTGCTGAAATTCTAACAATGTCATTGCCAGTTGCATGTACATAAATATATTTTAGTATTGCAAACAGCATCCTTTCATTATTAATCAAGTTTATTCTTCCCGCTTGGCATGTTATTAATTACGTACTGAAATTTCACCTAAGGTGATCATTTGGATAATGTTTTATTGCTGACCTTAATCTTCATTAAGCCTCTCGAATATATAATGTAGAACTTTTCACCTCTATCCAACTACGAAGACAATGCTAGTGTGTGGTTATGCACATATATGCCAAACTTACCTGAAAACGTGTAAACATAGGAAATAACAAAATTTGGACTTACTCAGGTTGGACAAAAATAAATACTCGAGGGTTAGATACGATTCCCATGAACAGTCAAAGGACTGCTGGTAATAAGTAGCTTTCGCTGACAACAATGAGGATATATGTGGACCAAGCACAATAATACCAATCCACAATCCCAATTTATATATCTATATATACCGTTTCACGTATTGTCTGCAGTATAATAGAAGGGCTACTTAAGATCAAAGTTCGTGAGAATAATACTTCTCATTTTGTATAGATATGAATGAATATATCTATGTTAGCTATCAAATAACGTGAATTGGGGCATTGCAATACTTGTGTGGTGAAAGCATACAAAAGTGAAAGAGTTGAAAACTTTTGTGTCATTAGTCAACCGAGAGGGTGTATATATAGACTACGAAACCGATGTTTTAACAAGGACAGGTACAAGGCACGAGCTATGAACCGAAGAAATATAAAACCATTTGTTTGTCCCCTTCGCATCTCAGTTTTCTCAAGAGTACATTGCGTAAGAATAATAGTATTACTATTACTTCGATGGATACGATAAAAATATAACGAAGCGTAGTATTTATTGATTTTCCAAGAATAATCTTTCCTTCAGAGTGAGGAAATTTTTTCTTGATGAACACCAAATCGAAAAGTAATTCAATTCGGTTATTGTAGCTTTCGTTGTCGTCAAATATTATTACCCGTAGTAAGTCAGTATTGCTGGGAGGAATTTTATATTGATACATTCAATAAAAACACAGAACAAAAAAATATACAACTCACCTCCACGTTTTGAGCATAAGGGCACCATAGGCAAGAGAAAAGCCGATTTCTCTGAGCCAAACTCGAAGCGTACATGTTATCACGGAAGGACTTGGATACATCACAAGAATCTAGATGTGAACACAAAAAAGGAAAAAAACTAATATTATTATGGGAATTAACGAACCGATTTTCTGTCTCTTCTGATTTCCAATCCATGTACATAATATTCTCATCATATTCGACTGGGATCACGCCGAATTACATGCGACCAATTTATAATCAAGCAGGTGGTCTGCGCTGAATGTGTTGAATTTAAGTAGTCAAGTGGAGTGGCTTGTGGGTGCGTGGGATGAGGAGATGGATGGATTTTGGAAAACCTTGCATATAGCTGGAAGGTTATGTTATAATTGTTCCAGTAGGAATTATGTACATATGTATGGGACTGATAAATACGTAACGTTACATCACTGGGTACGAAAAATAGGATAAACAGGCGTTGACAACCAAAGATGCATAATTTATTTTATTATTCCATGCTTCTGTCTACCGAAAATCGAACAATAGCAACTCTAAAACCACGCCAATTAGTTATTCTAATTACTTGCGTCTTGCATAACATTTTCGCATAAGGATTTCCATCAGTTATCAACATATATTACATGAAGATTTTCTGGAAGCCAATAAGTCTGTGTGGAACGCATACCAGGAATGATTTTTAAAGAATTATATAATATGTCAAAATGATTGTTCCTCATTCCATAACAAAATAGTGAGGTCTGTCTCTCTCTCTCTCTATACAGCATCAAGCTTGCTGAATTGTTTGATTCTCTTTTGGCAGTGACGTAACTGGCTGATATGACATACAATCCCAAGAACAATGATGTTCAAACAGTGTATGTCCGCTGGAATTTCATGCCTGTCTCCTCAAAAATGTTGTGTATATATTTTCCTGTATCGTTCTCCAAAGCTGCTTTAATCTCAATATTCACAAATCAGATTTTGCATCTCAAAAGTACATACATAATACATACATGCATCAGAATTAATTTTAGACCAACATCACAGAGGAGAGTCATTTGTAATTTAAGATGAAAAAACATGATTTATGCAACTATGTAGGTTGTCTGTGTACATATAGTAGTTCTGTCTCGTTTTTTATTACTATTTATTAGGATTTGAGCAATCTATATTTGCATCCGTGATTGTTGGTTGTTTTGTTTATTTAAGTTTGCAATATTTCGCTTTACATCAAAGAGAAATTTTTCCTGTGAAGTTTAAAAAAATGATATGCATATTCTGATGGTATAACGATATCACAGACTGTACTCAAAACTGCAAACCCAAGGAACTATGTAACAATAAACTTTTGCCCTAATTGCTAAAAATACCATGTTGTGTCTATCAATGAAAATGACTGCATGTTAAACCATTTTTAGGTTAATGTGTCCTTAGTCTAAATCGATTAAGTGAATACTTATACATAAGCCGATGAAAGTAACTAGAAATTATACAATATCAACACAAACCCACAATTCTGAATTAGGTAAATTCATGACAGAATGTTGTACAGTTATACTACAAATGATTTCGAAACAGTGAAAATGTTGCGTTTTTAATGAAACAACACGGTTCAACATTTTATGAAATGCAGTGTGGTTTATATGTAAAGCTCCATTCTGCTAAACAGGCAAAAAACAGAAACGCAACGGATGGAGCTCTCCCGGAAAGTTTTGTGGCGGTTTTGGTGGTTTTATGCTGAGTGCATTTTAAGAGAATCAAACGCTATCTCTGTAATGGTCATACATATAAACACCAATATACACATACTTCCTAACATTCGGGGTATGAAAACAGGTTTACCACAAAAAACAACTTTCTGTGTATAATTATAGGAGGAATAACTGGCAATAATATTATCTCAAAAGAAACGTTTGGTTACTATTACTTTTTAATACGGAGCCAATGGAATGAAGTGCACTTGGACAGCGACACTGGAAGCTCAAACGAGTCCTACTTTTTGATGATACACCAAATATAATCTAAAAGTCTTATAAAAAATAAATTGTGTGGTATATATAAAAGTAGGGAAATATATGTTGACCACATAAACAACCAAACACTATAGGAGTGTTTCTTTGAAACCTTCAGAATCCCTTAACTATGATACATGACGCTGACCATCATATTGATCATCCAACATAATACAAGCTTCATTGACTTTGACATGAATTGAGTTTTTAGTGCAAAGGAAAAAGGGTAGTTTATGGAGGAAACATAGTAATAGAAAGACTTCTTTGATAACCACTGCCAGATGGGTCCCATTATCCACAACAGTTTTTTCCCAAAATGACAACAATTTTTAGTCGAAATATCAAATAGAAATGTTTCGTGGAATCTCGAAAAGAGATTTTTCCGTGAAATTTAAAGTTTTAATCTTATCATATTCAATATCACTATGATCTTACCGTGCAGTAAATGAAGAAAGCACCAAGGACAATAAAGCGAAGAAGTACGGGACTAGCGGCACGAACAACCTAGAATTCATCAAAAAGAAAACTTGCTATTATACCACTACACATATTACATACAAGGTTACACATTTCCTCTTAACGCAAATGTACCTATTAAACATTCTGAAGTAAATTGGATTTTTTCCACTGAATGTCTTCTCTTTTTGAACCCGCACATAATGTTCTATTTTTGAAACGCGATCTCTACCTTGACGAGGCCTTAAGAGTTTTCATTTTTAACAATGACACGCTGACAGGAAAGGACGACTTGTATGACGAAAACAGAGACATGAAAAGATAAAATCATCTCTTCGAGAAAAAGCAAAAGTGGTTCTCTTCTCGTCATCCTAGTTTTATCATGGCGGCATAAAATGGTGGAGCATGCTACATAAATATCATAAAAGGATGTAACAAATTTGTAACATTGGTCGACATGAGGGTTTATTTATGGATGTTGGTTCCTTTTTATGGATGCTTATATACACTTCGTGAGTATTTTACATCGTAAATGTATGCGTCGAATGTGTGCATCTTTACATAGAATCATATAAAAAATACATGTAAGCTAAACTGTAATATTACTGAAACTAGATGCTTCCACAGATCGATGAAAATCATCAGAGAACTTACTAAATATAATCATATATTAATCAACCTAATTTCTTATGGGAATAACATTTTTGTTTGTGTAACAATACAGCGGATGTCAAAGACAAATACCATAATAATTACAACAGATCTGTACCCTCGACCTTTTCAGTTTCGTTACCGTTTCTTCCTTTTTTCTGACCTCCTTTTGACATCAATAAAGTACAATTTTCTTTACCAAAATAGGCTAAATTTTATGTTCAATTTTGATACAAGGGAATAACAAAATACGAATGTATTCGTTGCTGTTGCTGCAATATATACAAAGGAGAAGCCTTTGGCAATAAAGTACATGCATATTTACGGAAAAACTACTTTCTTTTACTGGTCACTGCCAGTTTTTCCTTTAATTCATTAAAACTGAACCATCTTTCCACATTGCAATCACTAGAAAATAAATCCTCATTTATATACCTCCACATAACCTATGTATATTCAGCCTAATATTTCGTTAAATAAATAACAAAATTTCACAACATTTGTATGCATCCCATTTCAAATTTCACCAATAAACAACCTTATTCAACCTCAAAAAAGAAGTCTTGTTTCCCTTAAGCTTTTTTTATATTTTCTCTCGCAGGGGGTAGCGGTCATTTCTCACCGGAGCTTTTGTCTAAAAAGCATACTCACCGAAGAAAGCCAAAAGTTTCACTGTATACTTTCTTCTCCTTTTCATCCATTCAAAACTTATATAGATGTAATCCAAAGAAGGGCTTTAATGGTTTAGTATAATAGTCTGTATCATTTATATAATATTAAACGATCTCATCTAAGCTGTTATAAAAGGTCAATTTATATTCTAAACCGTACAACCCAAACTTGACGATTTACAGTCTACCCTTTCAAATAACGTATAAGGCTTCCTTTTGAAAGGAACACCTGTAGGGTTTGGGGTTTATGGTTCGTTCTTTGGAATGGCTAACCTTTTGAAATTGTTCACTTATATACTAAGTGTCAGTAAAAGTCCATGTTAATGAAAACAAATTTGGCCATCTAAAGATCTTGTTTTTTAGAAAATGCGAGGTGATTTTTGAATAGAAGAAAGCTAAACAGCTAAAAACAAAATAGGATAGATATAATACTTATAAAGTTTTACCTTAACATCAGAGTATTTAAAGGTGAAAAGTCCGACAATTGGAAGCATTAGTATAATGGAGCATTGAAGGATCAAAATAGCACTTCTCATCAGCCAGTTGAGTGAAACCACACAAGGACGGTCGTCTTCACAAGTATCACAGCCGTCAGGACATTTTAAACATTCAAAAGCTCCGTCCACGTCATAATAACTTGTATCATTCTGAAAACGCAAAAGAGAAGAGATAAGTATTTTATGTACAAAATTCCTTCAGTTCAACATGTTCGCAAACCACACGCAAAAAGTGGGAAAAGTTGTCAACAACAGCTTAACAGTGTTGCAGTTGGATTACATGTTGTTTCTCATAAAAATACAACGATCAAGACGGCTGCAATTCCTAGAAAGTAGTGCAGACGTATATGATTGTAGTATTTACTAAAACATGCTGTATACATTGATTGTTTGATATCGAAAAACTTGCAAAGTTTATAAAACACTATTTTCTATCTGCCTTCCAGAGTTTTCAAATTAAGTTTGGGAGAAACTTGGTTTCTCTCCCTTTTCCCAACATATTTTTATACAGCAAACAGGTGTTGGCGTTTACATGATATTGGTACGTATACATATGGGTGAAAGTATGTAAGTGTTCAAGATTAAATTAACAGGAGTATGTAGAAGGGTACCGTTTTACAAATCCACTTGAAACTTTATGAAGATATATTATTAAAGTTTTACAAACTAAACAAATTATTATAAGCAGTTGAACAAATAAATATGTATGAACTTGGTAATAAAAAGTGTCTACATGCTACATCCCTGCCTTTTAACTTGATAATATACACTTTGTCATTAAAAGCACACTTGGCTCAAGTATTTTGTTGGTTATTAAATTATATTTTCGAAGGATACATCGGTGGTAATATAAATTTGGAGTGAGCAAAGTTATCACGTAAGCAAGTGCTATATAAATAATGAATCTGCTTTCACTTTCGGCTTCAATAAAAAAGGATAAATTTGGATGCACCTACGTCATCCAACCGTTAGCTCAAAACCAGAATTGCATTTAGCTCAAAGAGTGTTCATACTTTTATTAAACAATTCATTTATTATAACTAATTGAAACTAAATAATTGTTCAAAGGCCTGAGTTATCTACTCGCTGTAACACATCGCTCCAAACTGATGATCATTTATACAGTTTGCGTGTTTAGTTTATGAGAATTATTGAATTATTGGAAAATTCTTAATGGGATGGTGCCGGTGTAGTTAATATATTACTTTGAAAAATGTTATGCATTCTCTCTAATTGTTGTTTGATAATTTGTCAATTATTTTTTCGTGTAAACTACATTACTTACGTCATCGTCATGATTGAATGCTCTGACCATTTTAAATTAAATGATTTATTTTTAGTCACTTTTATTTCTAATTTTGATCAAAGAAACTAAAACCGCGACAAAAATAGAAACTATTGAGTAATGATTTGCTGCTGAATGCACAAATCACAAAAGCAAGTTTCTGGTTGAATTTACAGACTGACATTTGTCATTTGTTTGATTTGTTGTCCGGAAGGATGGAAGAAAACTGGTATAAGCAATGCAGTTGGTCCATCCACGAATTCCTGATAAAAAGATTCATTAGATTTCACACTTGATACCACTCGACAGGCAGAGATTTTACCAGCCACTGGATATACATTAGGTATATTTATATAATCAAACATGAGTGAAGGACGCACAATGTAGCAAGTGGTTTTCTCAAGCCAAGCGAGCATTCCACACATTAGGTTTGTATAGGTGGTTTGTATGATGTAGTTTGCCATTCCAGTCTCCTTTCAGTCAAATTACAAATCCATACATTGTACAAACTATATTTTGCGTTTACTATCCGGCGACAATTCCGTAGTACAAAATGTACATATTTATGCACATACAGATATAAATCTCCCATCGTGATATAATACATACTTAAGCTGAACTCACTCTACGGTGGAGATGAGTGAATGCATGTATTATGACAAGCTATATATGTGCCCATTGAATTTTCAAAGTATTCGTCACATATCAAGTATCTAGAGTAAAGCGCGTTGAAGAGAGGAAAGAGGCACTTGAAGTAAGTTTTCATTCCGTGAATCTCCACTAAAAACGAAAATTGCTCTTTCTACACCACCACACGTTAAAAAAAGATGTCCGTAATTTTGCCCAACTGTATCATACTACTACCATCATTTATATTGTACTTGGCTTACATTGAAATGAAATATTTTTTAGCTTGTGCCTGTACTACTTTAGCTACAATATCCTCGAGTATGGGAATGTTAACAATATTATTCTAACGAAGCGCAATGAAATGTAAAAAGTCAGTGAAGAAAGGCAACATAATGTGCTTGTATCTCAACGAAAAAACTTGCTATCTCTACCATTGTTTTACAATATGCAATAATACTATATTATGTGCTTTCACATATATATATTCATCAGGAAAGAAGAGTACTAGACAAACATAATAATAATATGAGTTGATCTACATCCGTCTAATGTGACTGTCTGTGTTTTAGAAGATCACGCTCGTTTGTGAATATGTACTTGTAAAAACACTGAGAAGCAGAAAGAATAAAAGATAGAAAGAAAGCGAGAGAGCGAGACGACTTACCGAATCAAATTTCTTTTCATATTCTTCTTCCAGTACTGTTCCATTGTAGTACTTGTGTGGAGATGTTACATTTGGAAAATAAAATCCATCTTTACAGACACATCTATAACTTCCTCTCCGAAATCCAAGACCCATGATAGGAACACACTGAAAAAAAGAAAAAAAGATAGGAAAGCATTATAGAGACGTATGTGAAAATTTAGTGCATAAAACCAATGAATTCACATGTCGTATTTTCCTTCCATTTGCATTTCTATCAACTCCATCTCCACAAGAAAATATAGAAAGGACGAAACCACACACAATGAAGTTTTTCTGGTACGTTTATGTACCACACTATCTACATCCCAGTGAAAGATTACATAATAAAAACAGGGCAACTTTTAAAGTGGCTATAAACGAGAAAATGGGAAATAATACCAGAGACATGAAAGGCACGCAGTTGAAGAAGCCACTAAGCAAAATAAATGCGAAGATAAGCTGTATAACTGTATAACGTCACACATTTGTTTCTCTCTGTTCGCTTTCTCCGACTATTTATTCGGTTTTTAATGAAATACAGACAGGAAGGCATGTTAGTGATTCATTTGGATAACCCTTTTTTATCCGACACGACTTAGTTTCTATTTGATAAAGATAATGGTAGTCCTATTTTTCAAACAGTGGGCCATTCTGTGAACCATTACTCAATGTGAGGATCGTTTTTCTAACTTTTAGATTATTGCTCAAAAAGGACCACGACAATTTCTCTTTTTCTCTATTTTTAATCGTTTCCTTAAAAAATTGGTAAAGATATTCTGCAAAAGTTAATATATACAAAACGTATTATATGTATATTATTGAGACCAAGGGAATCTAACATTGCTAAAGCAATCATTATTTTGCTGCATGATTTATGCATTTATTTGCTCATTGCATTAAATTTTCTCTAGATTCTATTAAGCGTGAAATAGCGCAATACAAATAGAAAGTGAGTCAGTTGCACATTTACTTTACTTGTAGTCACGTGCATAGTTATTCCGAACTATTCCGTTTAAACGACTACCATGTGCAACTTTGTCTCTATGTCTAACGACGTGAAACCGTTTAATTATCTTGCGCTTCTCCTCACTTTCTCTCTCTTAGTTCATTATCTATCACACTATTGAATCCTCGCTGGAGCCAGGCTGACGTGTGTGTGCTCTATGGGTTGGGGTCATAACACATGCAGTTTACACAGAGTCACGTTGAATACTGATTGCAGTGGCTCGAAATAAATGCTTTCCTTTCTGATAAAAAGTGTTAAAGTTAAAAACAAACACGAACATAGCGGGTAGTAAGAAAATGTAAGAGATCAGAGATGAGCGAGAGAGAGTGAGAGCAATATGTGCCAACAGGGAAGGTGAGACGAAGAGAATGTTCACTAAACAAGTAATTTTGTCTCGTTGTCTGCGAATTAATGTCAGGTTTATTACTCCGTGGTGCATGCTATAGCGTTATAGGTTGGCAAGTAATATCGCAAAATTGCTGTAAACTGCGTTCATACCTACAGGTTCAAGTTAGTTAAATAGATAATTCGATATTTTCACTTTGCCCTTTAGTTCATTACGTAAGGAAGCCGGCGACAAAGCAAATCTTGGATCTGGGTACACATACATAACACTACTAACCCGTTAAAATTGTTAGCATTTTCTTTTCATCGCCGAATGAAAAGCTGCAATGTTAAGTTTTCATTCAGCTGTGAATAAAACTCCTCACTTCCCTTTATCTGCCGTGTAGAAAGCAAATAATACCAACTCGCAATTGGACGCCTTCTATTAATGCACAAGAAAAGCTTTTCATACTACCATCGTATATCGGTTGAATGAGCATCATCAAGTAGATTTTGTCTTCAAAGAGAAATCTAATTTCCTTCTTTTATAGTTCATTTTATACCCGTGGTGAAAATGTGAAATCCTTTAGAAAAAACAGGTCAATGTGGATGATGGTGAGGGAAACACGAATATATGACATAGGCATAAATGGTAGTACTCGGGATCATCAGTAGGATCACAAATTACCCACTCATGACACGAATGCCCAGTCATAGTAATAGTCATACTGCAGTACATCTTCAATCGTCGTCTAGTCGGTAGTCAAACATGTGTGCAACTAATGTGATATATGGATGGACGTGTTTGCAAAAACATGTACATATTTCAGTATGCCTTTGTGAGAGATTGTATCTCTGTGTTTTATAACACTTTGATATAGGTTATGAAAGCTCCCGACAGCAGGTTGCATAAAGTTAAAAAGCACCAAACGTGAACAAAATATACCCGATAAACGAGGAGAGTAGGGAATTCCACGTTTCCCCATAACAGCAGTCCCTTGCAGATTTCCCTTGGGTCAAACCATTAAGAAGCGGATATGCATGTTGTATAAAAACCAGACCAAAACATACCTACATGTCTCAGCACATGGGTGAACTTAATAGGTAAAAACAAGTGGAATCCGTACCCTATGTCCTATGTTATTATGCTATATAGTGTGTTATGTAACTATCGTAATCTTACATATTTCCCATGTAAAACTTTCCTAGCTTCAACTGATATTAGAAAGTCAACGAAGTGTATAAATGCATGAATGAACAAGACTTTTTCGCGGATGGCCAAGATTTATCTGCCAAATATGATTGAAATACAGAATCCGTCAAAGATGGTCATCCCACGCAGCATGAACTCAATTTTGGTGCCTGTCAAATACAAAAATAAATTCTGGTAGTTTGGTAATTCACGAAAAGCTTCCTATCAGTAGAATATACTCTGTTATGTAAACTGTAAACAAATAGCGTTTTCCGAAAGGGTCCTAAAACGAATCAGAAATTGTGTTTGTGTTCATAAAATCCAAAATAATATAGACATGACGTGATGACATGGTGCATACAGTAAGATTGTTAAAAGTTGTTTTATTTGACATTGACAGAAAGCATGACTGAACTTCAGCGGAAAAAGAACATGTCCAAAGTTTCTATTAAATAGAAATATTAGCGTTTGTGACTGTCATTTCCCATTCTTCTCTCTATCACTTCGTCATACAATATTTTTTGTCCCTGCTTCCTACACATTTCGAGCCCTTTTTTTCCTTTCACTTTAAGTAGAGAAATGCAAAATTGCAAACAACTCGATCTTTGTAGACCGAATGAAAAGGAATATATTATAGGATTATAGAGAAAAGTTGGCAAAAAAGAGTATGGAAAACAACTTTCTTATGTGTGTGTAGCCACTCTTGTGGTTGCATAGTTGAAATCAAGTGAGGAAAAGACTGCAATGCATGAGTTTACTTGTAAACAGCCGGTCTGATAAGAAAGCTAGTTGGCTGACGGTTGCATCTTCAGTTTATAGCTACTGCTTTCTCTATGAGTCACGAGTGAATGAAATGCAAGCATGTACATGTATGTACATCAGCAGATCATGCATAAACTCGTACGTACACATCATACGGACAATGTATACTTGAGTGAAAAAAAGTTCTCAGTGATCCTTCAAGTTTCCCAACTGTGATAGGAAGTAATGAAAAAACGTCGAATCGAATGCTATATATAGGAGAAAGGAAAAAAATCGGGAAATCCTAAAGCACTCCATGGGATACAAAAGGCGAAAGAAAGTAAGATACCGAGAAAAATTAGGTATTCAGCCATACTACTTTGATAAGACGAAAATACCACTACACCGCACACACGTACTTTTAGTGAAACAGAAAAGCAACTGAGAGTTCAGCTACAACTTTTTCTCTTTTGGCTATGTGCTCTCCTGTGTTTTTACTCGTGCTTACAAATGCAGCTGTCTCCAGAGCACCATTTTGCTGCTCCCTAAGACGGAAGAAGAAAATGATAAGTCACGAGAGCTGCAGATGGGTTTTGAATTCCAATGAGATACTGAGCCCTGAGCTACAACAACAGATATGTCACTAACTAAAAAGTTCCTTGTGTATGTGCCAAGTAGGCATCTAGGTGTATTTTTCCAGCTAATAAAAACATTTTTTGCTATTGCACGATTTACGATTTCCTTGATACTTTTGTAAAGATACAAAATGCTTTGTTTTGTTACTAGAGAAGTCATAATGAAAAATGGGTTTGTCGATTCTCCTGATTGTCTCCAGACTTATTTACCGTTGTTTCGCATGCCTAGAGGCAATGTGAAATATGTAAACGTCAAAAATGTGAGTTTGTTACATTGTTTGTAGTTTTCACATGAACATATTACTTTTCATCCCGGCATCATCCCAAGCTGCCTTCAAGGTTTGCAATAACGTTTAATGTAAAAGTTATGAAATTGTGAATGTCATATATAGGTGGCATGTTTGAAAAATGTTTACACACTATTATTATTTTTATTTGACCGAGAGAACAAACAGACGTTGATATCAGAACACCTATCTACCTGACTGGAAGCAAGAACAAAATGTCATTTTAATAGACTACATACATCATGTCTTGCATTTATCATATTTTACCATACATATTGCTTTAGGATGTTTTGTGTATATTTTGTTTTTCAAGAAATGATATTTATTTCAAGAGAATTTCAAGCATTTCATCTGAAACTGATAAGCATGTGCATAACAAAACTTAGAAAGAACTAATATAATATCATGACAATCATTCTTAAAATTATGTTATAATCAAATCAAAAGATAATTCGGAAAATCAACTCTGCAGACGGTACATATAGTCCCTGGAAGGTTCAAGACGACAGGTTTCAAATGAGATGAAGGGTCACAAACAGGCTTTAAAGGGCAAACTTCCTAATTATAGTTTTGGTATTCTAAAACCTGTTCCAAACTTACATAAAGATGTTGCAAATGCCACGAAAGAATATTTGTACTGTTCTTTGGATTCGAGTTTTCTAAATCAGAAAACAATTATAGTAAGTAGCAATTATTCTATAGTATAGTATGTAGTATTAGTAAATATGCTATTATTATAGTATCTAGCAATTATTCGCAAATAGTTGGCAAAACTCCTGGTTGATTTAAAAAAATAATTCAAGGTGGTACCTAGAAGTTTGAAGGCCGGAAAATTAATATCTTTCAAGTCAATTCTTTATTGACAAGTTTATACAAATAAACGTGCCTACAGGCTCATGTAGAACTTTCGTACATATTCTATCTTGTGCATGCATTCTCCTCCATTTTGTAATAGTAATGAGTGCGAGGTATGTTGCTATCAAATGAAACAAACAACCACGTAGTATTGCTTATCGACGAATCTAAACGGTTAAGACTTCAGTAATTGTACTGATTGTATGACTATTCCTACATCATTTTCATTATACAAGTTGTTTTTGTAGATAAACCGTATTGATGACGTGGTAGGAACAAACCAGTTGTAAAGTTTGACCTTCTCTCCTAGTACATTTAATACCTCAATTGTGTATACGATAACCTTTGTTCTAGAGAGTTCTGTTTCCTACTGTAGTGTCCTAGAAAGTATGTCATATGTATGTATTTATTATTTAGCTACGATTTATATTTTACGTCCGTACTTGCAACGTAATTCAAGTTAACCCATTTAATCGACCCTTTGACAAACAAACAGAAAATGATGGTAATGATATATTATTATCAGGTATTTACATCGTGTTATTGATATACTGATGCGTCATCGTCTCATAAATATTCAATTCCGACGAACATTATTCAATTCGGGAAAGTTTGCCTGGTGATATTATTTTTTACATTCCTTTGTAATTAAATTCCACGTGTATATCAATTCAATTCTTGTGCAAGCAAAAAGTGACGGCGAAAATCAACTGCACTGAAAATAAAGATAAGTATGTTTTTGTGTCAGAATTTTCAGTTTAAGAAAGATGAAAGTGGTTGCCAGCCTTGTTCCATATTGATAATAAAGTCATCAAAGAAATGTGAAAGGCAATGCCATGATCCTACGAAACTCAAAAATGATGTGGTACATTATCTTGTTCATTAACTTAAGTTTAAAACATACCTTTATCCTCAAAACATTTAAAATGTTGTATTAACGTACCCCAATTTCATGAAACATAACAGAATTGGTAAATGTCTTTAACTTGACCTTGTGTATTTCCTGTTTCCTTTCGCTCGGTTACAAATGGCAAAGCTATATATAAGCAGGTAAATGTTGTTATTTAAGAAAATAAAGGTAGCATCGCTTGTAAAATAATGAGGTTTTTCTTTATAAATGTTCATTCCACATCATCATAAACAAAATAGGCATAAAATGAAATTGGCGGATGAGATGACTTCAGCGAAAGCACAATTCCTACGAAGTAAAAGGTCATTTTGTACTTAAAATAAATATGGAAAGATGCACAGAATTATATGGCTGGAAAGTTAAGATAAAGTATGCACTAAAAAGGTTCGTGGCATTTTACAGTTCATCGGGTCCTCTCAGGCGAGTTCATTAAACCAGTTACATACACATTTCCTGTGAAACACGCTTACTGAAATATTTTGCAACATTTGCAGTGTCTGGTGATGACAACAATGCCTAAATTTACGAATGCCAGGATGCTACCGAGGTAAACTGCAAACTGAATCAAAGTTTCTTTACAAAAGTTAAAAAGACGATATTATGCATATATTTTAAAGATATACTATGCCCAAGTTGAACACACCCATCACCCATATAACCTCTTATTTCATTTGCTACATTTTATTGCTTGCCCGGGTCATTAGTAAGCTTAAGTATCACTTATATTGTGGCACAGAAGCAGAAAGGTATAATAATACTTTCCATACATATTGAATAAGGAATGCCCATTCCGCTGTTCCCTTTTCTCCTCTTTGTGTTATGTATGTTCAATTTTAAAAGGGAGCTCTATAATAGAAAGTCTGTACAGCCGGAAAGGGAAATTATGATGGTATGAATAGCTGTATGAATACGGTAATGAGTGGTGCTGAAAGTGGGAGAAAACGGGATTGTGGCGACTTAAAAAAGTTATGTAGAATGAAACTAGGAAAGCACAAGTGGAGGTAGACCGCTACTCTTTTGACGTTTGGAGCAGACTTTACTTGGAGAATTGTGTGTGTTATATATACCCAAAATATACCACAAGTAGTAATCAGGATACGATACGACATATGCACTAGAAATTTGACTGATTGCAAAGAAAACCAAGAGGAGTTGCAAGACTTTTCAATTACGTTTCCAAGAATTGTGGTACTTACAAGTGAAAGTATAAAAATTCAACCCGTCTACTTCCTGGCCCCTGTGGATTTCCCCGAATAGCATTATTATATAACTTTGTTATTAGCAAGATTCCGTTACTCAAGATCTTTTAAAGGTCTTGCCGTTTCCTATAAAAAGCCACAGACTTACAGACAAACGGAGAAAGGCGAATTTAACATTAAATATGTGAATAGGTTATAGTACACGAAAATAATGAGGATTTGAGGGTACTCAAGGAAATTTTATAGGACTTGTGTACGGCTACAATTACGCTTAAATTAGTCTCTAATGAATAGATCCAGCAAAGATTATGTATCAGTTGGGAGAAAGGTTGATGATACATCGGCTTCCTTTCACTTTTACAAGGTGATACACACTAACACAATTTACTCCTACAACCAAAAATACGACAAATATTTGCATATGGCCTCACAGGATGTTGTGGCTATTACATAAATCATGTTATTACTATTATTATACATATCTGTCATCATAATACTTATAATATTATCAAATCGCTTTTGAATTTTGTATAAAATGGCCCAACAAAATTATACGGGATATATTCAAGTATGCCAAGAATAAAAGTCTACCTTTGTTGCTTTTACTGTAGCAGGAGGAATACTCATATTCGTACGATATATGAGCTTCACAAAACATCTACTAAGCCTTCCAACAAGTTTATGCCGTGCCCATATTTAAACTTTGCAACTTTTATAGCAACAGGAACCAACCGCAGGTTTTACGTAAAGAAATTAATGAGTAGCGTAAGTATATGTTTTTCCCTTTCACCGCCTCTACTATCATTATAGTGGTTCATTGACTTGAGCATCAATAGCACTATTTTTTGCGTTTCCTTCAGATTCCATAGTTGCACATATGGTCAATAATAACAGAAGGGTAAAACTTTTGATGTTTAACTGCCATCGTGTGATGAGCTAAACAAAAACGGAACTGTAAAGAGAAACTGTTACATATACAGCCAGCTAATCCATGCAAGTTTCGTGGAATTTTAGTGTTGGCCTTCCCTTTGTGACATTTTGCTTTTTCGACATTTGAAATTAATAACAACAAATTTAATTAATGCTCGCTACCAATGAACATGGCTACACGATAGGAGAAGTGTTATACATAATTGAAAGGCACGTCCTATACAAGTAGCTACAACGCATGCAATGTTTGTATAATATATAACGTAACAGCTTCATTGATATGTACCATAGTTAGTTTTGCAGAATAAAATGGCGTGGTTTCGATTTAATGTTGAAAAGGGAACTGGCCCATGTTCACTGTTTCATCGTGTTAGTAAATGTGACAGAATGTTTATCAATATTATATAAAAGCTTTCACATGAACTTTTTAAATATGTGCATATATAAATCTATATGAGCTTAAAATACATATTTTTGGTTTACTCTTGAATTAAAGTTTGGTAAAATAAAGTTAGCTGTGGATACAATAAACTAGACCAAAGCAAAGATCAAGTTAAACGAAGCTGTCATTTCACTCCTGAAATAAAATTATTCCACATTCTGTACACCAAATATATTAAATTCATGAAATAACATCAAGTCTCAAGTAACTTACCATAGTGGTGGCATTTTTGCATTTATCCGAGCCTGCAAAAATATTCAGCTCCGTGGAATTGTCGGGGAGAGGACACTGATCAATGTCAACTCTTCGCAGATCGATATCGATCCCACTTGTTCCCCTGTAAAACACATATAGGCATGTTATATTAGAAAAATTAGCCAACTTTCACTTGTCACAGATTGCCTGACGGCAACTACTACAATGCAGACTTTCACAGATATAAACTATGCTCCAATAATTCAACATCTCAATGCAGTTAGACCATTCACGAAGAAACGCTATCATGTCAATAAGAAAGTAAGTATGCCACGGAATGAGCGCTCTAGTGGAAAAGAAATATGCACTAGCGATAGTGATGCCTTACAAGCTCAAAGAACATGGGCATGATGACCTTCCTATAAAATTACGTAGCTAAAGCTGCTTGTGCGTGTATAAACTACCTATTCCATCCTATAAACTTTCATCTTTCTGAAGAAGGGTGGGCGCGAGCATACCTATTATATAAAGAGGTATAAAAATCAGCTAAACTTTTTTTGTGTAAAGTCATCAACAATGCACTGCTAACAAAGACCATTAAGGCAGAATGGCTAAGATTTTGGGGTTTTTTGTGTACGCGGGCTTGTAAAGTACTTTCGAGTGGTTTGACGTGTTAGAACTGAGGACTACACATTGCATGAGCAAGTGGTTAAGTAGTAAGTGCAAAGAGAAAAAAACCACATTGAAATTCCTGGTTGTACGCTGAGGATTTAATGGGATTTACATTAGTATTCCCAAAGTTTTATCAGAGCAACCGTCGAGTGGAGGAAACGAGAGATGATGTATCAGTCAGTATTCTCCCAGAGTATCACACTCCATTCCATATAGACAAATGCTTGCATTAGCTAGCTGATGTGACCTGCCTGCATTCGTTCCGATAATGCACATTTGAAGGCTGCATAATAAATAAGTTAAAGTGGGAAAGAAAAAAAATGTCAGGGTAGGCGTATTAGGGTGGTGAAAGTCATGGGACTTGTTAGAGATGTCTACCTGAAATCAAACTTAAATTGAAGTATGACGGAATGTCTCAGTATATTTTTTCAACTTTTGCATCCGCAACCACACAGACAAGTAGTATGCATGCATCAAACCAACTATGATTTGCACATTTTTCATCTTTTACGTTTTATGTAATATTATGGAGAATTTCGGCAGTTCTCGGGGACACTTGCCAACATGATTATGCAAAAGATAAAGTGGGTGAATAGCAAGCTTCGTAAGCAAGATGTAAACATCAACAACATCATAAGCATATGCAACTCACGACTACGAAGGCATTTCGTTTGCCGTATCTTCAAAAGCGCACATGTAATAATAAGCTGTTATTCACTGAAATAATTGGATTTCGCGATGTGGTATACAGAGTCTGTATGAAAAATATTAAACTTGTTATCAGTAGTCTGCTAGGTAAAACATAATGATGAGATTTCCACTATGCTCATGATATAATGATATTAACTTTAATTTGTGAAATGAAGCCTTTCCATAGAGTTTCTCAACGTATAGCAAATGATTTTCTCTTCATAGCTCATCCAAAATTAATAAAGGGAATATCATCGCACGAATTAAGTCTTGCAGTTCTTTCCCATGCGATGAAGACAGTGAATTCAATTCGTGGAATTTGCACAAAATTTGTGTTATCAGAGAAACGGGTTTAACTCACCGTTCATAATTACATCTGCTGCCACCATCCATTTCCCATTACCATACGGCGTAATAATATCATCAAGTTGTAAGGAAACACTCCAGAACAATAATGCGATGCTAGTGTGCATTCTATTGTATTTTCAAAACAACAGAAAATCGAAGTAAACCATGCATAATATGCATTGACTATTTCAGGTAAATAACTCCTGACAATAATACGTACTTTTGGGAAACGATAATTGAAAAGGCGTTGAAAAGAATACCTACACATTGAACTCAAAACAACCTTGTCTCAAGAGACATTTGCATCAAAAGCCTTAGTCCAATCTTACTTTTTTACCATTTTGATTGTGTGATTTACATAATACCTTACGTTTTGAGTCATTTAAAGACGTAGAACGTAAATCGTAAGGTACAATGTTTTCATTGTTGGATAATGTTTGCATGAATGTGTACAATGCGCATTTTTGAGCAAATAGACAAACTTTATTAGGCTACGCTTCTATTTCTTACTTCTAAATAATTCTTCTTACAAAATAATTAAAATTTGATTCGTACATGATGAAATGGAATACTACATTAGTAGTGTTCTATATTAATGGATTCTTATTATGTTTTAGTGAATGGAGGTTACTAGAAAATTTCATAGTTTTTATCGTGTGATTTTGGATTGGATAGGCAAGTACGTATATTTTGAAAATTAGTCATTCGATATATTATTAATTATAGATATTAATCTCGTTTGTAATTGCTGTACTTAAGTACATATGTATGTAGATCTGATCAAACTTAATTGTCATTGTAATCCTGTTAGTATAGCTAGAGAAAATTGGCAAACAGGAAGTAGAACTCTAAATCAACTCATATTATATTATTTAGTAAGAACGAAATCAAACATATGAAAACTTTTGAGCATAAATAGGCAAGTCATAACTTAAAAGATATAATGTAATAAAACTTATATTTACAGTGATAACTTTTCTGAGCATGTGTCATCGAGATAGAATGGGTTTTATAGAACATTGTTAATACAATAAGGTTTTCATGCATAATGTTTCATCTGATACCTCAAACTAAAACATACAATGTGCCAAAAACCGATAAGTTATCTGTAGGTATAAAGTTTTGAGAAAAGTGCTGGTAGTACTTTTTCACGATAGTGGCGATGGCCCAAAAGCCCAGCCCGGATATGGGTTATGGATTGGTCTCTGAATAATGCGTGCAAAAGAAAACAAAAGTGCTTAGGTATATTTAATTCATCAAAAAGAAGTTAAAGAACTAGCTGGTCGACCAAATGGTTTCTATCCTCTCGATATCTATATCCATAACTCAATAAAATGGCCATTTGTAAGCCTTTATTTTCAATTTATCAAAGTGACGCGACGGGTTTCCTTAAATCCCTTGGGCGTACACATACACGTTTCAAAAAAGTCAGATTTACCCCTCAAATCTATTCCATCATTTTTCAACTGAATGGTTTGATAACATTATTTTGCAATTTGCCGAAAACGTGACAGCATCTCATTTCGTGAATGACCAATTTCAACTTTTGATATAGCATTTGTTCATAAAGCATACTATTAAAATCTAAATTGTGAACAATGTTTTTGCATGATCAGAAGATTAAATTTCTATTAAGGATTTTACTACAAATTCTCTTTATTCCGGATAAATGTGTACTCTATAATGCACAACGTACAAATTTTTCTGAAAACATCAAACCTAAAAACCAAAAGTCCCGTTTCTAATAGGTACATTTATTTTAAAGGAATGCGACGATGACGAAGTAATTGTGAACATTTGAAAAACAATTGTATTGACTTTGTTGTTGGTTGATTCTTTACATTGCTTCCACCCCGTTCTCGTAGCTCACTTTGAACTTTCTCAAGTGAAAGTACTCCTGTGCTTTTACTCTCATGATTACTTTTCTTTCGCTGTCATGATGCTATTTCTGCACGCGCGTTGTGAAACAGCAAGTAGTACTGATACAAACCATTTCGAATGCCTTATTGTATTATATTGTCTGCCTTGCAGCATGAAACTTTTCTCACCATCTTATGTCCCAGGGGATATGTCTTAGATTGTAATTTAACAAAATAAATGGTTTGCCAAAAGAATAGGAAGAGGTTCGCAAACACACACTATGTGACACACTACATTATAATAATGTAAGCAGAACCAAGTGAGTGTTTCACGAAACCGGTCGTTCTTTTATCATTCTACATACCACCTACCTCCGTTCATTTCTTCTTCATGACTCATACTTAAAAGTTATATGTGGGCTTTACTGTAGTGGTACTCTTCTCTTGTAGGATATTATGGAGTTTAAGGAGAAGTATCATCGTCATTATCATTTTGTTGTTGAGAAAAGTATGAATGTTAAAAAAGAAAAGCCAGAAAATTCATGCGTACACCACGAACGAAGTAGGTAGGCTTAAAATATTGTTTCACTTAAACCGTGGGTGCAACAACAAAGAATTAACTTTCACTACCACTTCCTACTGTTCTCCATTTATACTATATTCTTTGTTATTTCATTGGACTTAACTTTGATTGCTTTGCAAATTACACTAAAACAAAAGAAGACATTTGTCTTCCACGAAATACGCAGTATGTCGCAAGAACTTGGAAAGGAGCAAGGGAACCCTAGGACTAAAGCAAGATTGAAATTATAATATATTGCAAATTCGATAAAAACATGACACTAACAGTATACCAGAAATGTGCATTATATTTGCAATAATTAAATTACGCTTTGTTTTCAACTCCCTTTGAACTTCCATTAAAACACTGCAAAATCCATCTTTACATTAATTAAGCAACAGCATAGCAGAATCATAATATTAAAATTAAGAATTATAAATCTGCGTTGCACAACCTGGTAATATTGTGCAACATGCATTTTGTTAGGCTTTCATAACTTGATTGTAAACTTGTCTAGATTTAGCAAAGCTTTTGATGTATAGTCTCGTTTATGTAAAACATCAATCAAACATATAAGAAGCTTCATGATGATGAAAATACTTAATAATAGCAGTGTTTTCTATTTTTTGCCCAGGAACTCGTTTTGATTGAATATTCGAGGCCACAGTTAATCTTTGCTGTCTTGTTCGTCCTACGCAGCCAAAAAGCTGAATTGGAGTAGCCTAGTCCTTTCTCACGGAGCCAATCATTATTCTTTCAGGGTTATTATTATTTCTCCTCCTGTGTGTGCTCAGGATATCCTCGAGAATTGAATGAAAGGCTTAGTGTGCCTAATTTATATGCAAATTCGAGGTATTGGTATCTTCTGAAGAATGATGATTAGCTTCGTTATGCAAGATAAATGAACAGAGAAGTGTATACATAATCTACACTGACTGTGCCAGAAGCACGCGGAATACTAGCGGCAGTATTATTCAATAATAAAAAGTTGAATCTCAATTTAAGAACACGGAATCTACCTTACTTTAGTATTGCCGATATCTAAGAATAAATTATAGCAAGGAAAGTCTTTTACTCGTTGTACCCTTTCAAGTAAACCAATAAATCATCTAACTCATATGAAAAATACTTCGCCCTTGGAGTGCTGAAATACATATGCATGCACATTGTCGGTGATAGTGGTGATGATGATTATATAGGTACAAAGAAAACACACACGTGTGAACATAGTATATACACGTTTCTGGCTTCTTCTTCTTCCGCTCAGGGCTTTAACCGCTGCTCCAGTTTTATTTTAGACTCTCTTTGAAAAATGATCCTCTTCCAATTTTCATCAGAAAAAAGTAATCCAGGTATGAGGTCCGATATTATGAATTCTTTAATAATTTTCCGAAAGGAGAAAAAAGGCTTGCTCAACGCCATACTTGCCAAAGGCATCCGTACCTATATCCGTCTATAGTCACAAGCAAAGGCTTCTGAGCTAAGAAAAAGATTCGTATTGAAAATAGAAATTGCATAACAAGGAAATTCTTCCCCTATGTTGTTGGTTTATTTTGTATTTTTCTTCGCATAGAAAATTTTCATTCCAAATTTTCATCATCCGATCCGTCTTTGGAAAAGGAAGAGATAGACAGACAGACCTTCGTGGTTTGTTTTTGTGAGTTGAAAGTTGCCTCGAAATACAAAGCAAGTCTCTAAGAAGATAACCACGAACATAAAAATAATATTGTGCTACCCAACCCATATGCAAAACTGACCATAAATCCTTCCGTAAATCCTATCTACTGCTTCTTTCATACAGCTAGGTACATGAAGTCACCACGATCTAAAAAGTACATGCTACATACATACTGCATAGATGCTCCTTTGTCAGTCATCTATTCTGTTTGCTCAAATACCTACATGCGTGGGTTGCATAATGTACACGCTTTCACTTTCACCGGATTTTACAGAACACTTTCTCCTTTGTTGAACTTTTTAGGTGAGCATTGGATTTGGGTAAGTGTGTATTGTATCAACGATGCGGTGTTGGGTGAGGCAGAGCCACTACCGAATAACATGTTATGAAGGATAATATATTATCAACACCAGCAGCAGCTAGGTACCTACTCAATGTAGTATTTCTCGCTAACTTCCTCCTTCTGCTATATGTACTCCACATTTTCAGAAAAGATTCACTTTTGTGGTTTCACTTTAGTACAAGGCAAGGGCTGAAAACAATCCCATACTTACTTTGCATAAACACAAGTACTTCCTAAGCCATGTATACTACCAGATATGTTACAAAGTACAAAGAGGGGAACGAAACAACAAGACACCTTTTAGTCCTACACATATAATTACTATTAAAATGTGCTAATGTCCTATTTATGCGTGTGCGAACTATTGCTTTTAAATATAATTTACGTATATACTTTGAATTATATAAGAACCAGTATACCTACGCACTTACAGTTAAGATTATCATTTAACACTTTCGATGCCCTTAAATCAACCTACTTGATGATATAAATAGTTAGTACTAACTTTGATCATGGAATTCATCCTTAAAACATACAAGAAGCTTTTCCCACGTACACACGTGTATCTAGTCAATAAAACTTGAGTCATCTTTCAATTTAGAAAAGTTCATTTGGTATACTCTGTACAAGATTTTTCTTTCTGCCCACTCATAAAATGTTATTCTCTTAACTTACATATTTGTATTCAAATTAGGTATACATTTTTACAAATTTTGCATAAAGTGATAACAAGGTATAGGCAGCTGAGGAGGAGGTAAGACGAGCCCCTGAGGGAGAGTTAGTGAAGCGTAATCAATGTTAGAATTACTTGAGTTGAGACTATGTGTAGGAGGAAGGAAAGGGCAAAATATTCTGTTGTTTGTTATTATTACTCATTTCATTACATCATATGTTTGTAACGCTTTCCAATAACGACCTCTGGAGTTAGTGAAAGTTGTACTGGGAATTTACCGACTGATCAACAACATGTTTGACAGCTGGTTGACTTTAGAGCATAAGACCTTGTTCTCGGGATGGATGTATGGGTTCTGTTTTGTGGATAGGTAGTTACCTAATTATGAAAAGTCAAGCCCAAGGAAGAAGTTGCATGGTTTTAATAGATATTTTGACAAGTTTCATGAATTTTGTAAGTTTATTGATTGAAGTGGTATACCCCCATTCCAAGACGTTTTGATGAACAAGAAGCACAAAGTTACGAAAATAGATGAAGTTTTTTTGAAAATTACGTGGACTATAAGTCAGCAGAGTTTGATTTGCAACATGCCCCTATTTTTTTTGAATGTTAAAAATATGCATGAAATTTTAACAATCGGCCTCTGGTTTTCCGTCAGCCAAGAGCCAAAGTGTTTAAACGAAAGAAATCTGTATAGTAATATTGAATGTGTCAATCACGAAGAAAGCAGACGCAGCGCAGAGAGCATTTTGCTGTTATGTGTTATTTTATGCTATTAAATTGTATCTACAATTAGTTGAAAATAAAAGTCTTTTGGAATGTTAAGAGAACTACATATACAAATAAACCAAACTATAAAAAGTTTTTTTGAGAACTACATATACAAATAAACCAAACTATAAAAAACTTTTTATACTATTCAAATCGCTATATAAAGAAAGAAAGTTTATTTTTCCAGTAAGTAAAATAAAAGCAATTCTTTTCAATAAAAGCATAAGTAAAGCAACAATGTTTTGTTTGTAAAATTTCCCCAGTAAAAATAGCACACTTGGGCAGCAGAGATGGGCAGCTCGAGTAACAATTCGGTACCAGAGTACCACCAGCGACTTGCAACCTATTTCTGCAAATACGAGAAGTGCGTGAATTTGCTGTTCACTATCAAATATAGACAGTCATGTGAATGTGTCTTGTCTATATCGCTACATTTAGTCCATATTTCTGAATCAGAAATTCTGATGGCCTACCAATTAAAGGAGTGCATCATTCGGGATACATAGATAAGCGGATCAGACAATGTTTAATTTCAACATTTCAGCATTTTGCTTTAAAAATTAATGCACCTGTTTACTGGTGATTATATAATGCGAAAAGAGGTTTTATATTGCGGAAAGCTTTTTAAATATTGAGCTATCATTTTAAATTAATGATGCAATTTACCCACCACTGGTAGCAAGGTATATATTTAAAACATACTTTTTACATGATGTGTCCATCTTTAAACCTAAGTGTATGTATATGTATGTATACTTTGTCGATGAAATTGAAAAACAAAAAGTAATGAGATAAGTTTTAAAAATAGAAGATATCTTTTAGAGGTTGGTGAGCTCGAAATGAATAAAACATAATGCTCTCTGTGATTACAAAGCATATTATTGTTTTCGATGGCATCCCGATAGAAAAGTTAACATTCTTTGTTCACTGAAATAGACTGGCAAAATCAACGACTTACTAAAGTACTCATGAGTGATAAATTAAACCAAATATGTAAATTCTTTTAATTTAAAAAGTTGCAACGAATGGAAAAACTTTTTTTCGTTAAAGTTTTGTATTGGGTAGAAAGGTGCATTAGTCATGTTGAATGCAATGTGCTGCTGGAAATGCAACGTTATCATTTAAAATCAAAAAATTTAATAAACAATGGAAATCCTAGTTTATTCATTACTACATAGGACGAGAAAATATGACCACTCTAGTGCAAAGTGCAAGCGTTCTTCTAAACCAATGTGTTGTGTTGATCAAACATTGTATGTTTCCTTCCTAAAGCTTCAATCTTCATCACTGTAGATCATTGATATAGAAAATGACCAGCACAGAATGTACCATCTGACAACTTCCATAATAATGGAATGGAACTGAAGGTTGCGAGAACTTTTTCTACAAACAGTATTATTTTGATGATGAAATACTGTATGCAAATATAGTCAATTTGACTGTTCTTTCTAATCAAATGCGTTGAATCAAGTTACAAAACGCTAAACTCCAGAACACTATACAATAACAACACGCACTTGAACTTTGGTCGAAACAAATGGTAAAATGAGTAGCACTTTATTGAGAAACTATGCGCAATGCGACACAGTATTTAGGTAAAGAAATATTGATGAACTAACAAAAATATGCTTGCGATTACCACTACTGTTGCCTAGATCGGTTGTTCTGTGGTTCATTTATTTCGGAAAATGATATCAAACTTTATTGTTAACTTTATGATTTCCCTTGCCCTTTCGAATATCATCTCATTGATCCTTATCGAAGCCAAATCGATCAATCCCTATGCGAAGGATGTCAAATAAAATTATTCATAAAAATCTTGCTTTCGTCATTTGCTAAATGACACAACCACAGAATGTGGGAAATGAAGGGATCAAAATTCTCCAATTCTGAAAAAGCCATTTATTTGAGATTTTGCATACTTGGAGAATTGTTTTAGGGTAAATATATATTAATAAATTCTGCTATATCCCATCCTATTGCATGAGATTTGACCTATGGTTTCATAACGAATGTATTAAAATGCCCGTTCAAAGTTTTCAATCAGATTTCAATTTCGGTCAATGACTTTTATATACATATTTTCAAAGAATCGTTAATGCCAAAATAATAACCAGAAAAGTTACATTATCGTCTCGGATCGATTTTTGTCTTTCTATTTATATGCAACGATGTCGTCAAGTGATATGATTTGCATGATATGAAAAAAGTTCCACAATTCAGCTCTATTTCATTCACTTTTTGTACTTGATCTAGCCTAAATGTCACGAAAGTAAAAGTGCCTATTAAGGCCAACTATTGTACATGACCGAGAAGATGCTTTTTATTCTAAGGGTTGTTTTCCGCATCAAAGTAAAAATGTGTAAAAGTACTTAAGTATTTGATTTACTGACTTGGCCACCCATTTTTTACCCTTTTCAGAGAGCATTTGAGTACACAAAAGAGAAAAATATATAGCCTTAAAGAAAGTGTACAGTAAGGTTTTTAATGTACTATATTTTTCCAAAGTACTTACAAAATTCGCTATTATGACGCATATAGACGCACTATCCATGTTTCTTGAGTTATTTTGTTGGCATACTCTTTCGTACACTAAAATGGAATGTGGTTTCGATTTATTTCTCGGGAAAGTTGAGAAAGAATATTTTCCTCCCAGATACCATTACTATTATTACAATACATTATCTAGAAAAAAGTAGCCAAGATAAAATCTCTAGATATGAGGTAATGATCATCATAATCATAATATGTGTGTTATATCACTTCTTGACAGATGCTTTATAACACAAGAATGAACAGCCTCCATCTATTCCTTTTTTGTATTTTATGCTTTCCCTTTGTTCACGATGCACACACATGTGTATTTTTGCATGTATGAATACAGTGTGTGTACTTTCCTCACCAATTTTCAGGCAAGAGTGGAAAGAGCAGCAAAATTGCTTTGTGCATGTAAATAGGGTACATGTAGTTTCTTGAATGATGCATAACTTTAGTAAAAATGGGGAAAAGGTCGGATGCGTTCCAAAATCTTTTCGTGTCTGCTATTGAACTCAAGTGCGATATCTGGCAGTGGGCTAACAATAACTTTCACGGGGTGTGTAACTAGTTACGTAATACATACCTACAAACAGTAAACTGTACAAAATATATGAATTTTCACTGATAGGGCCAAATACCGATAACAATACATGGTATAGAAACCAACAACAATCTTTTTTCTGGAGTTTAGTCGGAAATTGAACCGGAAGGGGCAATCATGTAAGCACTTTTACCACGTAGTGCTCGTGAAACAAGAGAAATAAACTTACTTAAAAAAGTACTTTCCACTTGCGTTGTCGTATCCAAAGAAGGGCACCGTGTAAGTGATCATCCATATATTTGCTCCACCGCAGTCAAAATATGGCTTGCTCCATTTTCCGTCCTCGTACGTAACGTTCAAAATCTCGTCTGAAATTGGATCCGTCATCGATGTTTCGTTTATCCGGAACTGGTGATATCCTGTTGGCACAAAACAAAGACGGAAGAAATAAATATAAATCCGTCCACGCAACATATTTATTGCTAATTATATTTTTATTCGGTAGACATGCATGTACACATGTCTGAGCATACAGGGAATGAGTACACAGTAAAAGCACACACTACCCACATAACCATAGACATTATAACTCTTACCAGACGGTATTAACGGATAAATGTTTTAATAAATGCGGT